>WBNM01000038.1:0-39926 GCA_013399055.1 Ramphastos sulfuratus | reverse complement strand
CACACACACACAATTGAAATTTACTGGACCAACTCAGACAGCTTGGAAGTAAGATGAAGCTATTATTTACACTGAAGCAAAATTTACAAACATATATACAAAATATATCTACAAGTATTTACAATTATATACAAATTAGAAACAATACAGAAAACAAAGTGAAAAGAAGCAAGGAGAGGAAGTCCCAGAACTGCTAGTCACAGAATCACAGAACCTTAGAGGTTGGAAGGGACTTCCAGAGATCATCGAGTCCAACCTCCCTACCAAGGCAGGATCACCCAGGGTAGTTCACACAGGAATGCATCCAAGTTGGTTTGAAAAGTCTCCAGTGCTCGCTGTCATACCCCTGTTTGTGCTCCTGCCTACTAGTGAAGCCCTCCTGAGGTACTGCTGGGATTGCATTGTCTTTGCAGTGAGAGTGGTGAGACACTGGCACAGGTTGCCCAGGGAGGTTGTGGCTGCTCCCTCCCTGGAGGTGTTCAAGGCCAGGTTGGATAAGGCCTTGAGCAACCTGTTCTAGTGGGAGGTGTCCCTGCCTATGGTGGGGGTTTGGAACTGGATGAGATTTGAGGTCACTTCCATCCTAAACCATTCTATGATTCTGTGATTATATTTCTTTGAGACACTGGTCTCCAGCCATCAAATTACCTCCAAAGACTTCAGGCCAACAGGTTTTCATTTCAAGCCCTTCATTAAAATTAATGTCTTCCTATGTTCCTGCGGGTCTTGCTCCCTCGCCAGAGATACACTCATGGGTAAATGAAATGGCTCTGTTACTGCTGGGTAGAATATAAACAAAATGGAGACTCATCCTGTCAGCCAGGGTACTTCAGAGAGCTCTCCCTCTCATATGATGGCACCCATTGATAACCCCAATCTGTGGTGCTGCTCGTGCAGAAACATTACACTAGATACTGATAGCTACCTTCAGGACATGAGACTCTTCTCTTACTTCTCTGCAAAGCAAGTGGCATTATTTCTGCTCCGTTAACTAAAAGTGCATATGCTACAGCACATGCAGGCTTGATGCTGTTTGTACTGCAAAGTCAGACTCAGGATTACTGAAACATTTTCTGCACTGTTGATGCAGCAGAGCAAAATCTGCCTGTCCCCTTTACTGGAGAACTGGGGTTAAAACACGTAGGGTTGAAGGAATTTTTTTAACATGAGCAAGAACAGGACTGGAGCAAACATGTGCTTTGTCACTAACTCCTCAGAAGGTTTTGAGAAAGTCATCTACTGCACATCCCCTCCTCCTCTCTGTACAAAGGGAGACTGCACCAGTTCTGTCCCTAAATGGGGAGTGCTATAAGCTAATTAATGAATATTTGTAAAGTGCTTTGATGAGGAAACCTGCTATATCTTATAATTACCCGATACAAGCCAGATCCCAGGCGAGCACTCCAGATGGCTGTTGTTCCATCCTTCACCCCTGCTGCTGAGACTGATGCTGGAAGTCATCCTGTGCTTGCCCAAGAAAGCAGATGGGGAGCCCCTAGGGGATGAGCATGGTGTTTTCTTGGAAATGAAGTTTGATTTTTTTTTAATAAAAGAAATAATTCTATTATTGCTGCGGAAATAGTTGCTTGAAGTCTCCGTTTCTCTTCAGTCTTCACTGCCTTTTTTTTTTTTTTTAATTTGCAGGCAGATCACCAGGCTGAAAATGAGCATAGAGGTGGAAGTGGTGGGAAGGAAAGCGGAACAAATCCCTATCCTTACCCTGATTTTCCCATTCTACATGTCTTACGAAGAGGTGATCTTCTTAGCTGTATGTGGCAGTTTGGGAATTCCCCCCACCCTGAATACACCAGAGTAACTCAGCCAGCTGGAAGTTAAGGAATGAAGCAATAATATTTATAGCATGGTACAATTTACAAGCATATACATACAATATATATAGGTATTTACAACCATGTACAATAATATATGAGTAGAGAAATACAAAAATCCCTCCCAAACAGCAAAACTACCCAGGAGGGCTCCCAACCAACCTCCCACCTTCCTTATCTCAGAATCCCCCTTACATGCAGGGTGAGATGCAAAAGGTTGGCAAGAGGTTAGAAGGAAAAAGATTAGATTGGGTTACACAGGTCCAGGCAGAGATAGCGAAGCAGCAGCAGCAGCCTGAGACTGACTGACAGCCTTTTGTTTATATTTCTTGGTTTTATGTCCCTCAGCAGAGCCAATGGGTAGTATAGACATCAATATTATTTCCTTTTCACAGCCAATGATCTAATTTCTCTCATTAAAATATTTCAATTAGCATTAAACGAGCACACTGCATTGTTGGAAAAAGCCAGAAGAGTTTTATTTTGGTACCTCACATCCCTCTCTAACCATAACAGCAGTGATTGCCTTATTTTATTAATTTTTTTTAATGGAATAAAATACTGTTGATGCAGGATGCATCATGTACAATACAACAATAAGTTACCCTGAGCACATGGAGCTTGGCTCAGGTTCCTTGCTCACTTCTGTGTTATTTCTTCAGTCATGCCAAGACCTCTTACCACAATAGACTTTGCTACAGCAAATTATTATTTTTTAAATTTTGTTTTGGCTTGAAGTTTAAAAGCTATGTACATTGCCTAGAAGGAAAGGAATGAAGCTGTATAAAATTTGAGAGAGTGCATACTGTGGTCAGTCTGTTTTCTAATAAAGATATTCATGTAACACAGGGATAAAAGTTGGGAAAGTATTCTGAGAAGAGCCAAGGAGGCAATTAGAGAAAACAGTCCCTCTGGGAGACTAAGCTGTTTTGATTTTCAAGAGAGGAGGTTCAAGTTTAGGTCAAGCAGCCTGATCATGACATCCATTTAATTTTCAGTCTCTGCAGTTCTGATGTCCACACAGGTGTTTGTCTCTGAGTGTAGCTGAACCACAATGAAGTGGAACCTCTTTCTCACCTTGACCATAAAGGTGACTCAGTCAGATACAGGCTCTGTGTGTTCACCTTCAGTCAGGTATTCAGTGCACAAGAGAGAAAAATAGACAGGGACTGGGAATTAAAGCTAGTCTGGTTTATGCTGGAAATATTAAGCAAGTTTATTACAATGAGAGTAAAAATACACCAGTAAAAGGCATATGTTGAATTCTACTCCATTACAGAAGAGAAAATTCTAGAGAGGATGTTTATTTTCCAATAGTGGTTCTATTCAAAGAACAGTGAATCTGAAGAAGACCCCTGTCTGATGGTAAATAACAGCCAGCTTAGATTGCTCATGAAAAGGTTGGATGAGGCACTTAATGCCATGGTCTAGTTGATTGGATAGGGCTGGATGATAGGTTGGACTGGATGATCTTGGAGGTCTCTTCCAATCTGGTTGATTCTATGATTCTATGGTTATTTGGATAGAACCTTCAGGCTAAATGAATCTTTGTGGTGTCAGTTCCTGTGAAAAGACCCCAAACCTCAAAGTGAAGTTCAGTAAATGCCCAAATTCAAGTGACTTTCTACCAGAACTATCACAGAATCACAGCATTAAGCAGGTTGGAAAAGACCTCTAGGATCATCGAGTCCAACCCAGCACCTAACACTTGCTGATTAACTAAGCCATGGCACCAAGTGCCTCCTGCAGCCTCTTCTGAAACATCTCCAGGGATGGGCACTCCACTACCTCCCTGGGCAGCCCATTCCAATGCCAATCACTCCTGCTCTGAAGAACTTCTTCCTCACATCCAGCCTGAACCTGCCCTGGCACAGCTTGAGGCTGTGTACTCTTCTTCTGTCACTGCTTGCCTGACAGAGGAGACCAACCCCACCTGGCCACAACCTACTTTCAGGGAGCTGTAGAGAGCAATGAGGTCCCCTCTGAGCCTCCTCCTCTGCAGGCTGCACACCCCCATCTCCCTCAGCCTCTCCTTACAGGGCTGCCCCAGCCCCCTCACCAGCCTTGCTGCCCTTCTTTGGACACCTTCAGCATCTCAACATCTTTCTTCAATTCTTCAATTGAAAGAGCTGGACACAGCACTCCAGGTGTGGTCTCATCAGTGCCAGTACAGGGCAGAAGGACTTCCCTGCTCCTGCTGGCCACACTGTTCCTGGTCCAGGCCAGGATGCCATTGGCCTTCTTGGCCACCTGGGCACACTGCTGGCTCATGTCCAGCTGCTTCCAACCAGCACCCAGCACCCCCAGGTCCCTCTCTGCCTGGTTGCTCTCCAGCCACTCTGTCCCCAGCCTGCAGTACTGCATGGGGTTGTTGTGGCCAAAGGGCAGAACCTGGCACTTGGACTTGTTAAAACTCCTGGCGCTGGACTGTGCCCACCTGCCCAAGTCCCTCTGCAAATAGATATAGCATATATAAATATTATTGAGCAACCTGTGCTAGTGAGAGGTGTCCCTGCCTATGGCAGGGGGTTGGAACTAGATGATCCTTGAGGTCTCGTTCCAACCTTACCATTCTATGATTCTATGATTCTATTGTCTTCCAAAAAAATCCCACCCAACAGTGGACTAAGAAGCAAGATTGGAAAGCTGAAACTGTTCCTCCACACAACTATGTGGGTCAGTAAACAGCAAAAGAAATTATGAAGCAATCTGGAGTGCCTGAACATGTTTGCAAGGAAAAGGGAATAGGACTGAGAAACTCTTCTTCAGTATTTGGCTATCTGACATGAATTAGATTCTTATGCATGCTGAGAGACATGCCCTGCCCCAGCAGCTTCAGGCTTGAGGAAATGCATTGGGGTTTGTTTTCTTTCTGTTCTTTCCTCCTGCATGCCATGGTGTATGCATGTGGGGTAAAACACAGAGTTTAACCCAGGGAAATGTGCAATAATGGTTAAAATAATCAAAACAGCAAGAAGTCCTGCTCATGGATTACAGCCTTGATGAGTATCAAAAGCAAAGATGAAGCCTGAGAAAAGCATCGCTATGGGTGTGAAACAAGAGGAAAGAAAGGGGCCCCAGATGCAGGAAATCACCAGAGAATGATGGGGCAGCAATAGTATTCTCTTTCCCACCAAACATAGAATCATAGAATGTCAGGGGCTGGAAGGGACCTCAAAAGATCATATGGTCCAGCCCCCCCACCAGAGCAGGATCATCTAGACCAGATCACACTGGAATGCATCCAACAGGAGCTTGTCTCCTCTTTTAAGCTGAGAATTTGCATCTTTTTTCTGATCAGCCCTTGAAAGCAGTGTTCTTCTGTTGCTAGTAAGATACTCAGGAAGCCCTTTTTTGCCTGTTACTCTTTGCATTTGGGGAGAACTTCCTGTAAACATGCACAAGTTCCTCATTATCCTCTGCTAGGGCTCTCATTATTGCTCCCCTTTGAGCAGCCTACAGAAAGGTTAGGTTGCTTGATTTGCAGAGGTCTGACACCTCTCATACTGACCAGGGTTGCCTCATTATTTCCTTGTGCTCATTTGGGCTTGACCCACTGCTTGCTGTCTTGGATAGCTTGAAAAAATGTCCACTCTACACAAGAAGCTTTCAGAATACCATATTTATTACATATTATGTGCGTACATACGTCTAAATAAATATATATAAAGTGTTCATCCATACATACACACATAACATTCCTCTTGCTTGTGTAGTTGTGCAAATTGCCTTATCCTGAAGATGTGCCAATAAAAAGGCTGGACCAAACATGTTCTCTTACAAATCCCAGGCAAGTGGGATTTGTCCTACCAGGAGTCCTTTTGTGCATATGCTGTCACAGTGGAGGTCCCTTCCAACCCCTAACATTCTGTGATTCTGTGATTTTGTGATTTCAGTCTTCTCCTTCCAAACTGGATCTTTCCTTTTGAACCCTCTCCTTTCCAAGGCTAAGTATACTTTCCACACAGAACCTGCCAATCTGCCAAACATTATAACCAATATTTTACCTCCTTTGGCTTTCATCCTTTGGGTAGATTTAGATTGGATATTAGAAAAAAGTTTTTCACAGAACGGTCAGGCACTGGAATGAGCTGCCCAGGGAGGTGGTAGAGTCATTGACCCTGGATGTGTTTAAGGGTTGTTTGGATCTGGTACCTGGAGCTATGGTTGAAGGTGAATCTTGCAGAGTAGGGTTCTAGGCTGGACTTGGTGATCCTGAAGGGCTTTTCCAACCTGGATGTTTCTGTGATTCTGTGATCATCCTAATGCCATCTGTTCTTGGTAATTAACTTGTCTACATTAGTGTGCTCTTTGTGTGACACTTTCTCTATTAATTTAATATTCACAGGTCATAGCAATCCAAGCAATATTGAATCATAGTTATGCTGATGCAGTTCCTTGTGGCTTCATCTTCTTTCCTGATCTGGCAAGTACTTTTGGCAAGGGAATGTTCATGGATCAGCTGGGATTCAGGGAACAGAGAACCTCTATCAGCAGGCAGGGGCTCCAGCTTTACTATCTGAGTGCTGAATCTGTGCTTGGAGCTATACATAATGAAGAAGCGCCTAGCCTAGCCCAGTGGCAGTTTTGGCATCAATATTGTCTTTCTTCATGCTTGCCACCAGTACTCCATATCAGGGACACAAGGCTTCAGTTTCAGAAGCAAAGGGAAGCATTATTTGCAATTATCTGTTCTCATGACAACACTAAAGTTGTCAGAGGAAGACATTAAGGCTGTGTCCTTTTTGGGTTTTGTTGCTGTCTTTGTCAAGAAAATGAGTTGTTGCAAAATCTCAAGACCTGATCTTTTCTCATTAGGTGATCTTCCCAGCCTCAGACTTAGAGGAGTTGTAATGAGAGCAGACGCTGATGCAGAATGAGTGTGTTTGCACCAGAGGTTCTCCCAGTGGCAGTCTGAGATATTTCCTGGAGCTAAGAGATGTGTTTGTACTGAACAGGGAAGGGAGGCATTTATTCTGGGATCAGAAGCCCCCAAATTTTCCTTAGGGCAAGATATAAATGAATGATATAACAGCCATCAAGAAAAGAGATCATGTATGAGCATTCAATCGGCATTCAACATCTTCATCAATGACGCTGATGAGGGGACAGACAGGCAGACGGAGTCTGCTCAGCAAGTTTGCTGATAACACCAAACTGGGAGTCTTGGCTGATCCAGTTGGCTGTGTGGCCATCCAGCCAGACTTGGACAGACTGAGAGCTGGGCACAGAGGGACCAAAACTGAGGTTCAACAAGGACAAGTGCAGAGTCCTGCATCTGGGGTGGAATAACAAACTGCACCAGTATAGGTTTGGAGGTGATCTGCTGGAGAGCAGCCCTGTGGAGAGGGACCTGGGAGTGCTGGTGGATAACATCCATGGGACAGTAATGTGCCCTTGCGGCCAAGAAGGCCAATGGGACTCTGGGATATATCAGGAACAGTGTCTCCAGCAGATCAAGGGAGGTTCTCCTCCTCTTCTGCTCTGCCCTGGTGAGATCTCATCTTGAGTATTGCATTCAGCTTTCGGCTCCCCAGTTGAAGAGGGACAGGGATCTAATGGAGAAGGTCCAGTGGAGGGCTGTGAGGATGATTGGGGACTGGAGCACTGCCTGATGAGGAGGCACCTGGGGCTGTTTAGTCTGGAGAAAAGAAGACTGAGAGGGGATTTAATAAATGTTTATAAATATCCAAGGGCTGGGGGATGGGGGGAGAGAGTGGGACAGGCTCTGCTCCCTGGGGCAGGACAAGGAGCAAGGGATGTAAGCTGCAGCACAGAAGGTTCCACCTCAATGCAAGGGGGAACTTCTTTACTGTAAAGGTCCCAGAGCACTGGCACAGGCTGCCCAGAGAGGTTGTGGAATCTCCTTCTCTGGAGACTTTCAAGGGCTATGTGGATGTGTGCCTATGTGACCTGAGCTAGATTGTATGGTCCTGCTGTGGCAGGGGGGTTGGACTCGATGATCATTTTGGGACCCTTCCATTCCCTGACATCCTGTGAGCCTGTGATTTATCTAGTTTACATATGGACAGTATCTACCTGACAGTCTGCATAGGCAGAGGAAACACATTGTTAAACAATTCCTTTGAAAATGCAGTGGCCAGATAACAGAAGGTTTTAGTCATCACTAACTGAAGATGGGAGTGGTGTCTTCAGTATCAACAGCTCCTGGTGCCAAAAGCAATTCTTAAAGCTCTGAAGCCCATCTCTGTTTGGAAAATCCAAGTATCTCTCCAACAGTGCTGTCTACAACTACCTGAACTACATGAAGGGAGGTTGTAGCCAGGTGGGGGTCAGTCTCTCCTTCCAGGCAACCAGCAACGGAACGAGGGGACACAGCCTCAAGTTGTGCCAGGGGAGGTCTAGGCTGGATATTAGAGGCAAGTTCTTCACAGAGGGAGTGATTGGCATTGGAATGGGCTGCCCAGGGAGGTGGTGGAGTCGCTGTCCCTGGAGGGGCTCAAGAAAAGCCTGGATGGGGCACTTAGTGCCATGGTCTCTTTGATTGGCTAGGGCTGGGTGATAGGTTGGACTGGATGAGCTTAGAGGTCTCTTCCAACCTGGGCGATTCTACAATTCTATGATTGTGTAGGGCAGAACACTGTCAAAGTCCAGTGCCTAGAAACCTCCAGCCTAAGCTTTCAGGACTTGCTATACCACCTGTCATGTGTAAGACATTGTGCCTGTTGTTGCAGACTGTACCTTAACTGCTTATAATATTGTCTGAGTTTAAAATTTGCTCAAGGAGCAGACTGGGACTGGCCTGAAAATCTGCAATCATGAAAGAAGTTGCCATGTATTTCTGAGATGATTTACCTCTTGACTACATTCATGTAGACCAGGGATCCTTCAAAGGCAGCAGTAATATGTCTTCAGTCATTCTTTTTAATTCTTTTTTTTTGCAGCAATAACCTGATCTGTGGTCTTTTAAACTCCAGGTTAACAAACCCTTAATGTGAATGCATGCTCTAGCCTCACAAACCTCAATAATTCAGCTAACATGATATGAATGCATTTGTGCTTTCGAGATGTCAACACATGGTTTGATGGTTTGGGAGTTCCCTGCCCCCCCCCACTTTACAAAGTGACCCAGATTAGAACTTAGCTGGCTGGAAGTTAAGAGAGGAAGCTCTATTTACAGCTTAGCACAATATACAAGCAGATATATACACTATATACAGAAATATTTACAGAAATATACAAGGTAAAGGTAATACAGAAACACAACACCCCTCCCAGAAATCAGAGACCCCAGGAGGGGCTCCCAACCACCCTTCCACCTTCTCCCCACCCCTATACCTTACCCCAAGATTTGCCTTACGCGCAAGGTGAGTTTTGAGGATTGGCCAGGGGAGTTAGAAGAAAAGTGGTTAGTGAGGTTNGCCTTTCCTGACCACTGCATCGCCATGACCTCCGCAGGGAGCAGTACCCCTTGGCAGCTCATTAACTGGGAATCGCTGTGGCCACGTGTTTGTGGCTTACACTGGCTGGCTCAGCAGCGGCTCGCCTGCAACTCAGCTCTCTCTTCCCCTCTTTCTGGGATATTTTGTATTTTACCATGGGATCATTATCGTGAGTTTTGGAAGCGTTCTTGTACGGGAAACTTACTCAGGGACCAAGGTGTCATGAGTACAGCTGCTAGAGTTGATATTAAACCTCTATAAGCACAGTTAGAATTTTTCCTGGTTTTGCGTTCCTATTTTCCAAGTTCTGATTGTTTAAACTGTTTGATTCTGTGTTCCTAAATATCCTTTGTGTAACTATTTCCTGTCGACTGAAAATCCAAAGAATCTTAGGGAATTTCCTGAATTTTTGAATATTAATAATAAAAATTAACATTCATACAAATATTAATAATCACAATTCATAACTGATTATTAATATCACATCAGCACTATCAGTCATACTTCATCTTGGTGTTTTAGTTGACTCCTGATTTTGGCTCTCAAACTCCATTTTATAGGATCATTAGGACATTTAAGATGGTATCAAGAGTTCATCTATTGTTAAAGCTTCTGTTAGGCCTATAGTGTTCAAAGCCTTAGTAAAGCCTCTATCTCAGCAGTATGGGAATTGATCAGTGCTCCAGAAAGACCAGCAACATGTTAGCAGATAGAAAGGGACCCACATTAATTTCAAATTTGTTAATGCTCTTTCAGCTGTGTGCTCCTTTGACTTAGTGTTAAGGTTCTGAAATTAAAAGGTTAAAAACCCACTAGTTTTTTTGCTAATCACCAAGTCCTACAGGCTGAAGTTTAGAGCATTTAATGCATCAAGGGGGTATTCAGTTTGCTCATATTGATACATTTTAAGTATATTGCTCATTGACACATTAAGTGAAGGTGGCTAAGGGCATAGAACAATGGAAAGATAAAAATCCCCTTAGTATTTTAACCTTTGCAAATACCATCCTTTATTCTTGGTGCATGTTCTAAAGAAAATGCAGCATGGAAGTGAACTCCTTATTTTGTACTTTTCAAAGCACCAGCCCTCAGCCTAGAAAATTGCATCACACTTGTAAAGTACCACTTAGGCTTTTCAGATACAAATGATCATCCTATTCCAGTGAAATTAAGAAGATCCATCAATAAACCAGATTATTTGCCCCTCCATTTTCAAACTATAGACTCAGTTTTTACACTAACTACAGTCTTGGATATAACAGCAGCATCAGAGCAGTCAGCTGAAATACAGTAATGCCTAAACTCTTGCTAACAACAGTCATGTGTATCACAAGTAGAATTCCGAAATCCCTCAAACCTTATTTTTCTATCCCCTTAAGTGAGGACTGACACCATAATGATCTAAAAGTGTGAAAGGGGTGATACTAGCTGCTCTACAACATACAGCTGCCGCTCACAATACATCAAATGTGTAATTAATCAGATTTGACAGCTGACAGCAGGCACCACAAAATCTGACAATAAACCTTCGGGTTTGGGTTTATTTATCCTTCTCTCTGCTCCTCCATGTCTCCACCCTTAACTAAACCTAAAAATGATATCTCAGTGGCTGAAACCTTCACTGACCTTCTTGGCATGAATTTTGAACTGACAGAAGTAAAATAAATTTTATCCCCCCAAAACAAGGACTTTAAAAAAAAAAAAAAGTTTTGAATGACTTTTAGCCAAAAATGTTATCTGTGTAATTCAGCAAGTGACTGAATTTGAAATAGAAACATTACATGCTATGGCATGCCTACATACAGATATGTTCCAAGACTTTAAGAAACACCGCAAGGTAACCTGCCAAGTAGAAAGAAAAATTTCCCAGTTTTCAGCAAGCTTAGTGATGGTTGAAAACAAATGTCTGCTGCATTCACTAAAAGTCAACATGGGGAACATCCCTGATGACATCAGCCCTTCTTCTTGTGCAGCATACCGTGAGAGCTGCAATTACTCATAATTTCCTCTNAGTAAAGGAGCAGAATCCCCTCCCTTGCCCTGCTGCCCACACTGCTCTTGATGCAGTCCAGGACTCAGTTGCTGTCTGGGCTGCATGCACACACTGCAGGCTCATGTTGAGCTTTTCATCAACCCAGACCCCAAGGTCCTTTTCCTCAGGGCTGCTCTCCAGCCATTCACCACCCAGCCTGGATTTGTGCTTCGAATTATGCCAATCCAGGTGCAAGACCTTACACTTGGCCTTGTTGAATTTCATGAGGTTGGCCTGGGCCCACCTCTGCAGCCTGTCCAGGTCCCTCTGGATGGCATCCCTGCCCTCTAGCAAGCTGACTGTGCCACACAGCTTGGTGTCATCTGCAAACTTGTTGAGGGTGCACTGATTCCTCTGTCCATGTCACTGACAAAGATGTTATTTTGAAGTCCGAACTACAGCATGGCCTAAAAAAAAAAGTGAAATAGCTATTAGCTGCACCAAAAGAAGTTTTTTGTTTTGTTTTTTCAAATACTTGTACACTCTCCGATGTTCCTATTTTCAGCCTGGATGTGGTTTTGTAACCTACTAGCTGTGCCTGAGTATATTATTGCACTTCTTGCAAACTCGCAGATTCAAATGCCACAGAGCAGACGAGGGACTTAACATCCTGCCCTGTGGAGTGGAAGGCCCCCCGCCAGAGTGAAGGACAAGTCCTTCCTATCATTTGAAATCAGGTCTGATGGTCCCAGGTGGGAGTTTACGTTTCTGCTAATGCAGCTTTGACAAGGGCAGAACTGCAGTCAGGTGTGAACACAAAAGGGAGCATAAAATGTTTCAAAAATAAATCCAGGAGTACATCACAGCCTTAAACTTCTTTTCATTTCTTTTGATTAACATCTTCATTGCACTGAGGCAATCAATATGCCACTTTGGGGGTAAAAGGAAAATTTTCAAAAAAGACTTAGGAATGAGTAATGACAAATTCAGGCTGATTGATCCAACAGGAGAAACTTCCATCTTCTTCTAAAGGTTGTCTTGCTTCATTGAGGACACAGTGCTATGCATGCACATAATTAATAATATTAACAGACTTTAATGCCATTCTTAATATTAGAAACAACTTATTTATAGAGGTGACAGTCTGATCTTCATGTTCCTTCTAATAGAGGTACACAATGGATAAACCTAATTTTATAGTGCTAACAAACGATTAACAGGCAGTGCAGTCATGCAGTAATGTGGTTATAAACATTTATGCAGAATGTTATAAACTGCTGTGAAAAGGTAGTGAACCAATAGCTGGAGCCTAAATTAAACAGACTCATTCACACACACACACACACACACACACAAATGAAATGAAAAAGAAAAAGAGCTGGGAATGAATGTTAGTGTGCAGATGTTGTTACTTATAAATATAAATGATGATGTTGAGAATGCAAAGCTCCCGTCCTAGAACTATGTGTGTTTTTTCCTGGATTTAAGAAGTCCACAGAGCAGAGGAAGCTTATATAGAGCCACTCATAAGGACTGCACACTTAAACAACCTTCCTAATTAGACTGGCATATGGTCACGGAGTTAATCCTCCTGAAGAGCCCTACTCTAACCTCAGGCAGCTTTTTTGTTCATCTCCCATTGGAAAATTTGAGTCTTCCAATAAAATACAAAAGGTACTAGATCCAAGCTGTGGATCAGAAGCACATCTGTCCTCCAACAAAACACAAAGGGTAACAGTTCCAAGCTGTGGATTAACTCTGCCAGGACCAGAAGCACACCTGAGAGACTGAGATTCTTTCATGAAGTGCTGTACTAACTGCTCAACTTCCCTTAGGGTGAAGTTGCTTAAATTCCATCACTTCTGCTGAAAATTATTTTGACAGAGTGGTCTTGAGAGAGATCTCCCAGAAAACCACCACCCAATCAAGAGATCTAAGAATTATAAAAGAGTAGCAGCGTAAATTACCCAAGGTCCAGGTAGGGCTTGAACATGGCCAGCGGCAAAACATCCAAAACCCTTTGGGAAAAGCACCCAATCCCCAAAGGAACATCAGTTCTTACTGAGCAGAGGCCATAGAGCACTCCTTCAACTATCACCAAATCCAAGAGGCTTCTCTTCAAGGTCTCTGTTCCCTCCCAATGCTCTGCTGGGTGTGACCTACTTAAAGCTAGCTCTAGCAAGGAGGAGGGGGAGCTGATGTCAACCACACAAATCAAGCTGATTTATATTCTGATGCAATCAGCCACAATCACAAAATCCACTTAGCTGGGTGAGGACTCCAACTACTTTGTTCAATTATGCAATTATCATATTCCATTTAATCCTCAAATCAATTCCTGTATTTAGAATTATTTAACATGCTTCAGCAATTATACCCAATTAGATTCTATCAGTAAAGTAAATAAATGATGTGATGTGCCAATCAGATGGTTGAGATGGCAGTTGATGGAAAAGGACCTCCTAAGCTTCCTGCTTCAGCTGAGGATACAAATGTTTGTTTGGGTGTCACAAAGTCACTTGCTATTGCACTGGTGAGTTAAAAACCACACCAGGCCAGATCTGTATTAACCATTCAATCATTTCAGGGCTGAGGCATGTTAAACAACTGCAGTGGTAATGATTGTTCTTTTTGTCAGATCACTTGGCCATTTCACTTCATTTCATTTCATTTCACTGTGTATTGCTTGTAAAAGGATCTGAAGAGATAAAACAGAGGAGGCAAGCATGTGATTTTCCTATGATTAGGAACCTTCACTCTGCCTATAGAGGGGCATTTTCAGAACAATTTCAGGGGAATGGAGGCAAGCAAGAGCAGAGTACTGTCTTAGTATTAGAGAATCACAGAATCACAGAAACATCCAGGTTGGAAAAGCCCCTCAGGATCACCAAGTCCAACCTAGAACCCTACTCTACAAGATTCACCTTCAACCATAGCCCTAAGCACCAGATTCAAACTACCCTTAAACACATCCAGGGTCAATGACTCCACCACCTCCCTGAGCAGCTCATTCTAGTCCCTGACTACTCCCTCCATGAAAAACTTTTTCCTAATGTCCAAACTAACCCTCCCCAGTCTCAGCTTGAAGCCATTCTTGTTCTCTCTCCAACAGCTTCTCTGTGAGAAGAGACCAGCTCCATCCTCTCCACAATGTCCCTTCAGGTAGTTGCAGATAGCAATGAGGTCTCCCCTCAGCCTCCTCTGTTTCACACTAACCATCCCCAGCTCCCTCAGTCGCTCCTCATAAGATTTATTCTCCAGTCCTTTCCCCAGCTTCGTTGCCCTCCACTGGACCTACTCCAGCACCTCCACATCTCTCCTGTATTGTGGTGCCCAAAACTGAACACAATACTCGAGGTGTGGCCTCACCAGAGCCAAGTCCAAGGGGACAATCACCTCCCTGCTCCTGCTGGACACAGCATTTTTAATCCAAGCCAGGATGCCATTGGCCTGCTTGGCTGCCTGGGCACACTGCTGGCTCATATTCAGCTGCCTGTCTATTACAAGCCCCAGATCCCCTTCTGCTGGGCAGCTCTCCAGCCACACTGCCCCAAGCCTGTAGTGTTGCTTGGGGTTGTTGTGACCCAAGTGCAGGACCTGGCATTTGGCCTTGTTGAAACTCATCCCATTAATGTTGGCCCATTGGGCTAGTCTATCAAAGTCCCTCTGAAGAGCCTCTCTACCCTCATTCAAATCAACCCTGCCACCTAACTTGGTGTCATCTGCAAACGTGTTGATGACACTCTCTATGCCTGAATCAAGGTCGTCAATAAAGATGTTAAGAAGTGGTCCCAAAACAGATTTCCTTAATTTCTTCCTGACCCCTTTCATGTTTGCCTCCTATGAGTTCACACTTCCTTTGTGAAATCTCTTTTAGCAAATTCATGTTTTGCTCCATGTTCTTGGGTTAATGCTCAACAAAAGTCAAAAAAGTGGCGAGGCAGTATACTTGGCCCCTGTCATGTCACAAGTCAGGTTGCAGAGGACCAACTTCTAAAGACACTCGCTTGCCCTGAAGTGGCCTGACCCTTTATTTCTTGATTCTGACACTTTTTTGCCAGCTCAGTCAGAGAGAATTTGGAAGTAGCTCCAAAGGCCTGAGAAAAATTTACTTTATTGTAAGTCTTCCACTAAATGCCGAAGCAGAAAAAACCTCCACTTGGATTTGAACTTTCAGGAGGAAATCTTTGTATCCAGCTGTTAGCAGGGATCTGGCTGTGCATCATGGACTCTTCAGGGGTTCTGGTGGGTGTCAGTGGACAGCATGGCCAAGAAGCCTACTTTGCTCTGCAGCAGAGCATTTGCTTGAGAACATGTTTCTGAGTGTCCACAGGAAGACACATTGAAAGACTGAGAGCAAAATACAATCTCCTCCACAGTAAAACTTCAAATTATGGGAGCACAGATTAAATGCAATTGCCTGCTAAGCATTAGCCTCTTAATTACATGCTCTGGGCAGTATAAAAAAGAGGTTGATTGCTGATATTACTTAACCCACTGAGCTCTGTGAGTCATTCCTGACCTATATCAGCCCCAAAAAAAATGAGTTTCAAGTTTCTTTTTTTTATTTGTTTCCAGAGGAAATAAGGCACCAAAATGGACCAAATGAATTTTTGTGTACATGGGGTTGCTCAGAGAGGGCTTGAGGCAGCCTTTCTTCCTAATACCAATCCCTGGCCATGTAGGGTAGAGAAAGAACCAAGCCCTGGCCATCAGGTGGTTCATGTGGGTCCTGTGGCATTAACACTCTAGGCCCCAGCTACAAGGCTGACACTTTACAATCTCTGCCTGGGAGCAAAAGCTTCCTTGGAGTGACTTAAACTCACCATTTGTAATGGCTCTGAAAAACCCAATAGGTTACTGTGATTACTACGGTTAGTAATTACACAGCATTGCCTGTAATCCTTTCAGAGCAGCTCTGTAGGTGAGTGTGGTGACAGGTTGTACACAACTGCAGGCTCACTGAAGTCAGAAGTGAATCAGAAGATCTTGAAACAGCCCAGTCTAGCTGTGTGTGGGAAAGGAAGATTGCACAAGGCTGTGTAGTCCTTGTGGGGAGGGCATTACTTGCTTTGCTGCCAGGAGGTTTCTTCACTGGACAGGAGGACCCAGAGAGTGGCGGTCAATGATCTTGATTCAGACATAGAGAGTGTCATCAATAAGTTTGCAGATGACACCAAGTTAGGTGGCAGTGTTGATTTGAATGAGGGTAGGGAGGCTCTTCAGAGGGACTTGGATAGGCTAGCCCAATGGGCCAACATTAATGGGATGAGTTTCAACAAGGTCAAATGCCAGGTCCTGCACTTGGGTCACAACAACCCCAAGCAACACTACAGGCTTGGGGCAGTGTGGCTGGAGAGCTGCCCAGCAGAAGGGGATCTGGGGCTTGTAATAGACAGGCAGCTGAATATGAGCCAGCAGTGTGCCCAGGCAGCCAAGCAGGCCAATGGCATCCTGGCTTGGATTAAAAATGCTGTGTCCAGCAGGAGCAGGGAGGTGATTGTCCCCTTGGACTTGGCTCTGGTGAGGCCACACCTCGAGTATTGTGTTCAGTTTTGGGCACCACAATACAGGAGAGGTGAAAGGTGTGGTCAGGGACTGGAATGAGCTGCCCAGGGAGGTAGTGAAGTCACTGACCCTGGATGTGTTTAAGGGTGGTTTGTATGTGGTGCTTAGGGCTGTGGTTGAAGGTGAATCTTGTAGAGTAGGGTTCTAGGTTGGACTTGGTGATCCTGAGGGGCTTTTCCAACCTGGATGTTTCTGTGATTCCGTGATTTCTGTGAAATTTTTCAAAGGCCATTGAAAGAGTCAGAATGTTGCAATCATGATGTCTCCAGAGAAATGCTGGACTCTTTCCCCTGTTCTCAGAACGCAATGGGAAATTGTCTTTACAGTGACACTCTGTCAGTCATTCAACTGCGTGTGCTCGACTGGGATACAACAGACCACTGAGCCACTGAATAGTGGTAATCTGATGCTACACTTTTCCATCATGGGTTTGGGGAATCAAACAGGCAAATTTTGGAGCAGGACATTTATCATTTATCTACAGATCTCCATGTCTCCTAAAGTAAGCAGGTGCAGTTAGAAGAATTTGGTGACATGCTGACCACAGAGGAAGCTGAACATTCTAGATGATGTGCGGAGAAATATATTATGTGCTCACCTAGGTGCTGCAGATGTTGTGGCATTCACTCTGGCGTAGTTATTAAGAACCAACCCATATGATATTAATAGAAGCAAACCATTACTGCTTAATGACACTGTGCCATTAAAAAAGCATCAATAACGGCAGGATGACGTTACATATATAGAGAAGCTATTGAGTGTCAACAAACTAATGAGTTATATTTATATCCTTGTACAATAATGTGTATTGATGTGGCTGTGGAAAACAAGGCAGACTGTATATTTTATGGGTAGGCCTAATATTAGAACTAATTGGAGTTTGTGAGCCAGAACATCTCCCTCCATTAAATATGTCTGCTACAGAAATCAGATCCTTTTGATGGCTTTCCTCTGAGGCTGTGTCTGGGAAAGTGCTTCAAAGAAATAAATGCAGAAATGACTGAGAAGTCAAAATGTAACCCATTTTCCCTATACGTATTCTTTCTTCATTTTGTATTACTTTGTCCTTCTGAAACAATGATAGTGTAGATGCTTCTTATTTTTTTGTGTGCCCTCAGCTAAATGACCTAACTTTTCTTCTCTTTCTGCAAACTGTTACAGAGATGACTTCTGAAATGAATATACTGCTCACACCTGTGGATTTAAGGACTTTGTAAAAACAATTAGCCAGGAAGACAAGGGCAAAGAGCAATGGATGGAAGTTTCGGCATAGGAAGTTTCGGCATAGGAAGTTTCATGGAAACATGAGGAGGAATTTTTTCCCTGTGTGATCTGGTCTAGATGATCCTGCTCTGGCAGGGCAGGGGGGTTGGACTGGAGGATCCTTTGAGGTTCCTTCCAGCCCCTGACATTCTGCGATTCTGTGACTGTCAGCGAAACACACCACAGAAGATACCTGGTGGCATCCTGAGCCAAACACACCATTTCCATCCAGAAATCCTTTCTCCGTTCAGCTTTAGTGTTTCAGTGGTTTATGGCAACAGGAAGATTTTGGGTGCTACATCAATGTGAGTCATTTACAAATGCTCAGAGATATGTGTGGGTGACCAGGGCTTGAAAAGAAGCTAAGCAGTCCTTAACTGTGCAGTGCTGAATTTGCAGTGCAGTCATATCAGGCCTTAAAGTAAAATTGCACCTGTAGTTGAAGTCAGATTTCATGAAAAGCCTGGGAGAACCTAGCTGTAAAATGTTCTTGATGGTAACATCTGAACCATTTAACTGCACGGATTGCTTGGCTCCTGGCACACTGGAGCACCATCACCCTCTGAGGGGAGATGGAAACCCTTGAGGCGTTTCTGCACATTGTTCTCCAGGCAGTTCACATTGTTCTCCTGTCACCAGCACAGAAGCTAGCAGGTATGTGTTCCATATGACAGCCTTGAGGTGCGTGAACACCGTGTCAATGCCTGACCTTTATCTCGGTGTAGTGGTAGGGACATTTATTATGGCTTCCTTCACACACTTCTGTGAAAAATAACGGGGCCCTGCACTGGCACTGCCAGTTCCTCATATCCAAGAGGTGATTAATGCAACAAAGTAGCTAATTAAACATTCTGTCAGTGTAGCATTCAGAAATAATTGAGATTTCTAATGATAGTGCTGTGATAAATGAAGGAGTTAATGTATTTCGATGGCATTCAGACAATGTAAATAAAATGATCAACCTGTGTCTCGGTTCCTCTTCTGAGCATCCCTTTTTCCTCTCCCTGAATTCCTGGTGCATCTCCAGGCAGAGCCGGTCAAGGAGCTGAGACAGTTGAGCCCTACCACTGCTGGGCATCTCAGCAGAAACAACTTGGAAGTAATAGATGTTCAGTTGCAGTCCTCCTGAGCTCCCCATGGATACTGTCCCCAGGAAGAGGCTTGGGCCCACTGAAGCTGCAATCTCCAGAACTCCTTTTCAAAACCATTTCTGAGTGTGTGGGGCAGGCAGAAGCATAGTAGAAGCAGAAGAAGAGACACAGATAGAGACACTCAGATGGATGCCCTTGTACAGCTAACCACACAAACAACTAGATGGAAGGAAATATAATCACCATCTGGTTGGAGCAATACGATACTTTTATTGTTTTCCTCTGCTGCTAACAAGCTAAAAATAAAACCCCAGTCATGAGAGAGAAAGGATATCTGATGGACATGGGACAGCATTTGCTCTGCTTTGTGTTGGTGCAAATACTGGCTTAGGCTGAATGAGGCACCCTGCAGATGCACCTGTGTGTAACCTACTGCAAAAATTGGCCCTGGAAGGCTGTAGAAAATCAGATTTTGCTGCAGCTGTGGTGTGATTTTCTAAAAAAGAATATGTTAATTAAACTCTGAATGGCATTTTTATTAAGAGTCTATGAGTAAATGTAGTACTTTATCTCCCTCCTGGTGTGAGCATGTATTTAATGCTTGTGGAGTGTGTTGGCAGAGCTGGAAGCAGAATTCTGTTTATTTGTGATGTTCTAATGCCACCATCACTAGTGTTACTGACCCTCTAATGAACTCTATCAATGTCCTGGGACAAAGATGCTTATCCAGAGAATGAGAGAATTGTGAAGTCAATAGGATGATAACTGTGCTTTCTCAGTTCTTCCTCCTTTTTCCATCCCAGACACTGTAATTCCAGATTTAAAAAGTGTTTCCTGACCAATATATTGCTGAATTCAAGCATATCCCAAGAATAGTAGTGGTTTTGGTGAATCAGTGTTTTCCAATGAAAAGGTGATTTCCAGACCAGATGTATTGAGGACAAATTCATTAATATATGCCTTTCAACCGTTTTTTTTTTTTTTTTTCTTTTCGTGTGTTAGAGTAATACAAATGCTCTAAAGTTTCTCCCATTTCAGGTGATGTGCTTGGTTACTCTTCTAGCAGGGCCACATTAGAATTGAGACAAAATGTGATTGTGGAGATCCAAGCAGGAGATCAGTAGCTGGAGGTGGCTGATAATCACTGTTGCTCTTGGTCAGATGCATGCTGATCTGCTTTTTTTTTCAGAGGCAGCAGGTGTAAGGACTATAGGTTGTGAAGGAGTGGAGTGTCATTCTTTGAGCAGAGGTGGCTCTGTCGCTCCTTGTCTTTATATGCCAGAGGTGAATGCAGCTGCTATTCTGATAGCTGGCAGCTGCTGTGAACAGAATAATGTACTGTGGTAACACTTATGTCTGCAAGCTTTTCTATTAAAGATGAAGGTAATGGGCAACGATTCTCTTCCTTTGGTCTGCAGGAGCCTCCAGCAGAGATTCAAGCTTGTATGCTCTCATGGTTTGTATGGTGTGGGCTCAAAAAGGTAAGATCATGCAAAAAAATGGACCCTCCTACCCTGCTGCACTTATTTCTGAAGATATTGTGATTACTGTGGTATTCTTGCTAATTCTTTGCATTTCAGACATCTAGAAAAATGGTTAAAAACCCCAACAAAACAAAAACCTGCTGTGTGTGGATTTGTAGCATTTAAGAATAGCAGTGTACACTACTTGCTGGTGTTTGCTGTATTTCACATATGTGACTAGCATACAGCACTCCACAATCAAACAGGTTTCCACCAAGCTCTGAGCTCTATGTTTACCTGAACACTTGACTCTGAGAGATCACGTGGATACAATTCAGAAGGTGTCAGGTGAAGGACTTCATTGAAGAAAATGCCTTGACGGAAGCAACATGAGGGCTTCCTATTGTATGCTTCATGGTAGGAAGCACTGAGAGCACACAATAAAACTAAAGAGCTGCGCTTATTGAAGCAACAGAAGCATCTATTTTTATTCTGCATAAGGTAACACAATGATGGAATTAGCAGCCATGGGATAAGTAGGTAATTGGATTCAAAGAACATCTGTGAAAAATACTCTATTTGCCAGTCTTAAGCTCTGTCAAACATAGCATCCATTGTTTATTAATAATTTATCAGTGAGTGACTTCTCTCTTATTTGGAGCTTCACAGAGGCAGATGTACTGACACATGGAGAGAGTCGGTCTCAGCTCTAAGGTATTCAAAATCTACATATGAGTTAAGAGAATAGATGGCCCAGGCCAACCTCATGAAATTCAACAAGGCCAAGTGTAAGGTCCTGCACTTGGGTCGGTGTAATCCCAAGCACAAATACAGGCTGGGTGGTGAATGGCTAAAAGCAGCCCTGAGGAAAAGGACCTGGGAGTCTGGGGTGATGAAAAGCTCAACATGAGCCTGCAGCATGAGTGCAGCCCAGACAGCAACTGTGTGCTGCACTGCAGCAAGAGCAGTGTGGCCAGCAGTGCAAGGGAGGGGATTCTGCCCCTTTGCTCTGCTCTCGTCAGACCCCACCTGCAGTACTGTGTGCAGTTCTGGAGCCCACAGCACAAGAAGGCCATGGAAGTGTTGAAGCGAGTCCAGAGGAGGACATGAAAATGCAGCAGCTCTGCTATGAGGACAGACTACAAGAGTAGGGGCTCTTCAGCCTGGAGAAGAGAAGGATTCAAAGAGACCTTGTAGTAGCCTCCCAATATCTGAAGGGGGCCTACAGGAAGACTGGGGAGGGACTATTTACAAGGTCTTGTAATGACAGGATGAGGAGTAATGGGTTTAAACTGGCAGAGGGGAGATTTAAACTGGATGATAAGTTGTTCTTTCCAGTGAGGGTGGTGAGACACTGGCACAGGTTGCCCAGGGAGGTTGTGACTGCTCTCTCCCTGGAGGTGTTCAAGGCCAGGTTGGATGAGGCCTTGAGTGACCTGTTCTAGTGGGAGGTGTCCCTGCCTATGGTGGGGGGTTGGAACTGGATGATCTTTGAGGTCCCCTCCCACCTAAACCATTCTATGATTCTACGATTCTATGAGAGTGTTGGTAACCAAATGTCACTGTGGTTCCATGTTTTTTATATTGCCGTTTTTGCATTTTTTTTATTTAAAGCAAAAAAGCATTTTCAGAAGACATTCTTGAAAGAAAATGGTCAAATAACACATCCAATGGGTAATCAGAAATTGTGGAGTAGGGGAAGGACATTACTTTTCCTCTGAAGTTTCAGGTGGTGGTTGTGAGAGACTGGGCAAAAGGCATTGTTTTATGATCCAGAAGTTCTTCTGTTTCTGTTGGTAAAAGGTACAAAATAGGTGAAACTGGAGAAATAAGGCAGAAAAGGTAGCATAACTACCATTCTTATGAGGAGAGACACCTCTCTTTATGAGGAGAGACTGAGGGAACTGAGGTCTTTACCTTGAAGAAGAGGAGACTGAGAGGTGACCTCATCAATGGTTATAAATATGTGCAGGGTGAGTGCCAGGAGGCTGGAGCCAGGCTCTGTTGGGTGATGCCCAATGACAGGACAAGGAGCAATGAGTGGAAGATGAGGCATAGGAAATTTCATGGAAACATGAGGAGGATTTTTTTCCCTGTGAGGGTGACATAACCCTGGAACAGGCTGCCCAGGGGGATTGTGGAGTCTCCCTCTATGGAAATATAAAAAACCTGCCTGGACATGTTCCTGTGTGATCTGGTCTAGGTGATCCTGCTGTGACAGGAGGGTTGGACTGGATGAGCTTTTGAAGTCCCTTCTAGCCCCTGATGTTTTGTGATTCTGTGATTCTGAAAGGACATTGGTGCTGGTCTCTTCTCAGAGATTATTAGTGATAGAACAAGAAGGGATGGCCTCAACCTGCACTAGGGCAGGTTTAGACTGGACATTAGGAAAATTTTTTTCATGGGAAGAGTGGTCAGGCATTGGAATGGGCTGCCCAGGGAGGTGATTGAGTCGTCAACCCTGAATGTGTTTTAAGGTAGTTTGGATGTGATGTTTGGAGATATGGTTTGGGGTGAACCTTGTAGAGTAGGGATATTGGTTGGACTCGGTAATCTAGAGAGTCTTTTCCAGCCTGAATGTTTTTGTGATTCTGATTCTGTATTTGTCAAATTGCCTTTTATTTCCGATGATGATTAATCAGATATTGTGAAATCAGCCCTCTGTAATAATGAGATTGACTTAAAAAACTCAGGAGACTTTGAAAGGATAGATGTTTGCTTGGTTTGTTTTCAATTGTTTAATCTTTTAGGGTTCTTACCCTGTACTCTGGATAAAATTGGGTGCAACTGGCTCAGCCTTCCTTTGCAGTCCATGCTGTAACAGTGACTTCTGTGGAGAGTGGCTGTGCTGTATCTTTGGGAAAGCTCTCCCTTGCCTCACCCCCCCCACTGACGAGTACCTACAGCTGTTGCATTTCCAGCTGCTGCTGAGTGAAACTCATTTTGGAGTTAAGGAAGGTAGAACTATTCACTTGTCCAATTTTAGCCTTCAGAGCTAGCCACAGCCCAGCACGGGGATACAGTCCGTCAGAACACATCTCACAGAGATTACAAAGATTATTTGTCCAAGATGAGCTGAGAACAGACATTTGTAATGGGTAATTCTTCAAGATGCCTGATTTCATTGCAAGCAGAGGAAACACTCAAGTGAGTAGAGAGCATGAGAGTCAAAACCCAAGGAAGGAGCAGAGAGGAGCCAAGATAACTCATCTCTGCCTGGGACAGTAAGGAGTACCCAGCCCTGACATCTGTTTGTGCATACCATCCATTTGAGTGTCCCAGAAGAGCTGAAGTTGTGTTTTCCTCTCATAGGAAGGTGCTTTCAGCATGAAAGTGCCAGATGCTGAGATAATTTGAAGAAATGGGAAGAAGTGGGCTATTTACTGGCATGGAGATGCTTTTATTTTCAACTACTATAATTTTCAGCTGTCTCACTGAAATTAGGTCAAAGAGTCTGCTATGCAGTTCCAGGCAGTATCAGGCTATAGGAAACACTTGCTGGGCAGCATCAAGGTAAGCATGATGGCGTCTATTGTGTTTCTGCTGCCTCACATCTTGTCAGCTGTCCCTCTCTAAGGCAGGATGAAAAGTGACAAAGCATGGCCAAATATGACTGGACACAGTCCAAGCTTGGTGCTTTGTCTGATAGCAAGTCTGAAATTTGCCTTCACTCTTTTGTTTGCTCCCAGTGAACATGGCAAGAAAGAGTTTAATTCCTACTGCACGAATGAGGTATCATAGAAGAAGCTAAACAGCAGTGGAAATCTCTTCTCTCCCCACAAGGTAAACAGCTATACATTCTTCTCTCCTTTAGAAGAAGCTTCAATGCCAGGTTCCTCCTAAGTGGAGAATTCATGAATAAACACATGTGATTCTATCAGTTGTCTTTCCCCTGACCCAAGCCTCTCTGCTACCACATTTTTCTTTCTTGGAGTTCCCTTCCCTACCTCTGCTTTGAAATCTCCTTATCACAAAACCTGATCCTTATTCTGTGATTCTCCTGTCTAAAGCTTTAGCAAGGCTCTTTAGACTCACACATGCCTCAGGCAATGATCTGGTCTAAGCTAGCTTAGAGAACCCCTCCATGGGGACCAAGCACAACGGATCTGAACTGAAGCAGTATGGACTTAAACATGAACCTTGAAGGCACAGGCTGGCTTGACATGAAGGTCTTTAAAACATGGATACACATGTGGGGTTTTTTTCTCATTAAAAATACAGTAATATTTTTGTCTGATTATTAATATCTTTTTCTTAGGACATCTCACCTCCAACCATGAACAAACAAACAAACAAACACTTAGATACTTTTCAGATAGAAAAGGTGCTGCACCAGACTAGTACAATGAATTTTTTTTTTAGCAGTTCAAAGAAGCTTCCTGAGTTTTTAATAATCCTTTGTGTGACAAGATCTCTACCTCTAATTCTTTATGCTATTTTCAGCTCTTATTTATTGTCACTAAGGCACAGTATATATTGAGGATTAGTTTCCTATGTCTGTAGTTCAAACTTCAGGTAGAGTCTTTTTCTTTCAGATGTAATCATGAATATTCATGCATGTGTCAAACACTGTCCAGGTGTTAGCCTATAAATATTCACAAATCATTGTTGTGTGTGAGCATAAATCTGCATTACCTAAGCATGAATGTGAAATTGTCCAGATAGATCATGAATATTCATTGTCTAAATAGACTCTGAATTACCCATAAGCTGTCTCACACTTTAGCAGCTTGATCTAATAGTTCTTTGACAACAAGTCCACAGCTTTACAAGTGACTGGTCAGAATGGAGACAATAAAATTTATCATTGTGTGCAGCATGATGTTCTGATCAACATACGAGGCAAGCACAATGTCATTCTGCATTTTCTTTCTCAGTGTATAAACCAAGTAGAAATATGGTCCAGTCAACCCCACTTCTAAACTCCAAATCAAGGGTTTTCACCTTGGTTTTCTCTAGGCTCAACTTGCTTCCTTTATAAGTCAAGGCAAGATTGTTCTTCTCCCAGAGCCACACACACAGTGTATGTAGGACTGTGTCACTTTGTGCTGCCAACTCTCGTGCCAAGAAATGAAGAATTAATCCCAGAAGTTCTAGAAATATAAGGTCCTGATAATGTCTGTAGCTGTCGTGGAAACTAGGAGGAACTGGCATACTCCCAGGCTGCCTGAAGGGTGCTTGGTGTGGTTGGAAAATCACTAGGGGCAATGTTTTTCTGCTTCACACAAGACCCTTGTCTCATCTCATAAACATCTTCTATCAGATGCCTACATAATGGGCCAGGGATTATAGGAAGAAGACAGTATAGTGTACTAGATCCTTTGACAGAATTGGAAAAATCAGTCAGACTTTTGAGCTTTTAGAGGTCTACAGAGCCCTAAAAGTACTTGTGTAGGTGTTTTTTTGTTTGGTTGGTTGTTTTTTGTTTGTTTTCTAGAAATGAAGATGAAGATGTCTGGATCACATGTTTCTGCCTTGTTTAACCTGTAGAAGTCTAACTTTAAAGGAAGTGCTCCTACTCTCTCTCCCTCTGTTGCCTTTTGATGAAGTGAGTAGTGATCACAGTCCTTTCTTTTATAGCATGAGATGCTCAGAGATGGAAATAGCAAGCATAAGAAGAGGCTTTTGGAGACTGTAGATAAATTGATAGACCAAGCAAAACTGCCAGAAACAGATCAGAGATCGAACCAATAGAACTTGACTCGCTGATCCAAAATTTTGTTCAGGATTTGATCCACATGCATCCTCTGTATAGGCATCTCTCCCAAGCTTATGTTAGGTGGAAAACAGTATGAAAGTGCTGTGTGATGAAAGTGATACTCCATGCAGAGTATAGGAGCAAAGTGCTCCTTTTTATGTGAGTACCTTGGAGGGCTGCTGTACTGTTGTCCTGTCCAGGAAGACCACAAGCAGAGGGGTCTTGGAAAGCTAAATCAGGCCTGAACATGTCCTGACTTGCTCAGACATGTTTTTCTGCTCTCCCTCCATCTGCTGATGGGAGAAGCAACCACGGGAAAGGAAGTCAAAGAGGCCTGATGCCACCATGTCTGTACAAACTTGTTTACAGGGTACTTGCACATGTTTGTACATTTGTTTGTGTTCTGCCCTGAAAAGGTAAAAGTAAGCCCTGACTTCACCTCATATGGTTAAGCTTGGCAAAGTGCCATTCTGATTGGCTAATCTGTATCCAAAAGCCTGTTAGACTCAAGCTACATTGATTAAAGAGATGAGCAGGCAATGCAACGTGCTGCTGCTGCTGCCGCCATTGCTTTTGCCTTAATGTGCTCTCTGCTCCTGGCAGTGCTCTTCCTCACCTCACTGCTGTTGCATCCTGCCATGCTCTGCAGCATTATGTCTGCTAAACTATAAGCTAGCTCTGCTGCATAATAATAAATCCTAATACTTTGGGCTTGTCTACCTGGAAACTGCTTCAAGTTTGCCAGGAATAGGCTTCAAATGCCTTCACACGACAGGCTTGCTTAGCCAGCATGACATTGTGCCGAGTCTGCACATTTGCAAGACATCCTGCTACACCTGCAAGTCTTCTGCCAAAACTGGGAGTCCTAGAAGGCACACAGATCATCTAGAAGGAACCAGGACCAGGTCAGAGATCATCTGCTTCTCTTCCAGCATCCCCACTAAGAGCCTGGGGAGATCAGAAGCCCCTCAATGGCTGACAAGACACTGACAGAACTTGCAAGTATTTGGGTACTGTCCAAAGCTGTAGTTAGTCCCAGGGAATCTGGAGATTTACTATTTGTGAGTAAATACTCAAAGTCTCTTTAGCAAAACTCTGTAAAAATCTACTTTTGAGTGACTTCTGCCTAAGCAGAAAGGAGCTTCCTGAGTCCTCTTGTGGACAAGCGGTATAACTGACTGCAAGAACCTCTCTTCCAGTTCAATCAAGTTTGGTGTTCGCATTATCTCTTAAGTGTTGCAGAGTCTGTTATTCCTTTATGTATAATGTTTTCATGACCGTTGCAGAGAACTAGTTATTATTAAAAAATTACTGGACGGGTAGTGAGAGTCTGTCGCGGCGAGGGAAGACTTGGACGCCCAATATGAGTGTTTTGCAAATTTCCTGCTTCAAGCTTCAACTTTATTANCCTCTGATCATCTTTGTGGCCCTCCTCTGGACCCGCTCCAACAGTTCCATGTCCTTCCTGTGCTGGGGGCTCCAGAACTGCACACAGTACTCCAGGTGGGGTCTGACGAGAGCAGAGTAAAGGGGCAGAATCCCCTCCCTTGCCCTGCTGCCCACACTGCTCTTGCTGCAGCCCAGGACTCGGTTGCTGTCTGGGCTGCACTCACACTGCAGGCTCATGTTGAGCTTTTCATCAACCCAGACCCCCAGGGCCTTTTCCTCAGGGCTGCTCTCCAGCCATTCACCACCCAGCCTGGATTTGTGCTTGGGATTGTGCCTACCGAGGTGCAGGACCTTACACTTGGCCTTGTTGAATTTCATGAGGTCCTGAATATCAAAATTAATAAACAATATTAATTTGGGGAAAATCCTCTCTCGCAACAGGTACAGGGGAGGTCAGATGGTACATTTTGGCACGTGTGCTCTCAATACTCAGCAGTGAGTACTAGTGACTTTGTTGAAGAAATAATGCAGAAGTCCTTGCCCCAATGCAGCTTAACTGAGACTCAGAACATGTTGGTTCTCTCCATTTCAGGTATATGCAGCGTAGACAACTCTCACATTTCCTTTGTCATTCCTACTTTATTTCCTCTGTGAAATGCTCTCTATGTAGTGTGGGGCGGGAATCACCAGCCAACACAGTAACCAGGCTGGGTGCACTCTGTCTGAATTCTTCTAATGACCACTTATGGAGAGAGTGAAAAGAAAATGGTGCCATAACAATCAGGATACTGTAAAAGGTAGCAGTTGCTACCTAAAAATGCCAAAGATGTCAGGCAATAAGCTGGTACAAGTGTTTCCAACATGCTTTTACCTTATTGGAGAGCTTCTTGTAGAGGAACTGGGTGCAGTGAGAATTCTCTGGACTGGCAGCTACAATTCTAGTATCAACAATAATGACAACAATGTAGATTTCAGAGCAGCGTTGTCCCACTGCTGGAGGAGATATAAGTTACACAGGAAATTAGAGTCTTTGACCTAGAGCTCAGTTTATTTCTAACGCCATTTCTTCTTCTTTCATTGCAGAAAGTCAGGATGCTGTGTGTTTCTAGTTCACCTTTTTTGTTTTTGAGGAAGTGTAACTGGGCTGCTACACAAAGCAGGATGAAAAGCAGTTAAAATTCCTGCATTTTTGGTTAGATGTTTGGTTTCAAGATCCATATTCTTTTCTGCAGTCCAGATGACTTGTTCAAACTCCTTCCAATTTTCACCTACAATGATGCCTATTCTTTGTGCTAGTTATTTGATGAAGTAAAAAAAGTCACAAAAGCTTGGACAGACAAGAGATATGGGCCTCCAATTTTCACCTACAATGATGTCTGTGCTTTGTGCTAGTTATTTGATGAAGTAAAAAAAGTCACAAAAGCTTGGACAGACAAGAGATATGGGCCTCATCAAAAAGAGGGAAGATATTGCATAGGAGTAAACAGCACCACATTGTGCAGCACCTTTGGCTGATGTGAGAACAGCGCCCTAAAAATCACTTTAAGGGAAAATGAGAGTCAGTCAGAAATAGGAGGAATGATCTTAAGATCTTCCCGGTGCCAAAGCAAAGATGAACAATTTACTGACTCATCCCTGCAGGATGGCTTTGTACAGCCTCTAAAGATTAAAGAAAGGGCTGTTGCCTCTTCTCCAGGAAGAAGCTAGGACACTAAACCCCATAGGAGGAAGAATGATTCTGACAGGATCCTGCCCATGTTCCCTGGGCATGTTAGCTGTGCAGGCTTGGGTGTACAGCAGCAGGGTGGAAAAGGCTGCATTCAGGTTAGGAATTGCAATCTGTTCTCAAGAACCATACAAGACTTCACACAGGTGTGAAGAAGGTTGCAATTGCACCTCTCCAAGGCTCACAGGATCTGAACAACATAGATGTTAAGAAAAATATAATTACTTTTAGTAATATTTCATGACCTAAATCTGCTACCACACAGGTCACTTCAACTATCTCAAAGTACTCCTGTCTGTATTACGACATGCACTAACTCAGGCTGGCAGTTGAGAAATTCTGCATGTGTCTGAAAAAAGGAGTAGAGCCTGCTGGCAGCAGAGTTGGAAGCTATTTAGGGGTAGAAGAACTGGCTGAAAAAAACATTTTGGGGTGTAAACCAAACATCAACAATATGGCAGCATCACAACTGCTATGTCCTGTAAAGCCAAGACTTGTTAAAATAAGAGGTTTATTTCCTGAAAGCCGGCATGAAAGTAAGTTTCACCATAGCTTGAAAAAGACTGAGGTAAAGCATACAACATCTGAGCCTTACTGCCTTACTGCATAAAAACTACACAAGAAACGTTGTTTCTCTCAACTGTGCTTAAACCAGGAACTCCAAAGATTTTCTTCTGGAGAGATCACAGAATCATAGAATGGTTTGGGTTGGAAGGGACCTCTAAAGGTCATCCAGTCCAACCCCCAATCAGTGAGCAGAGACGTCTAAACCGGCGGATTGCTTGGGAATCATCACAGACTCACTACTCTTATTGTCATAAGCTTGTAGCAATGACAAAAACTGCTATCAAAAGGGAGAGAGGGCTGCTACTTTTGAATATACTTGTAAAAGCCTGCATGTGATCAGGTCCTGCTGGTTTTAGAGAATGTATGTACATTTCTTTTGGTTCCTCTTTTATTTACTGCACTCTGTTCTTTTCTTTTTGCAATGGTACCTCCTTGAGGGAATGAGGTAGCAGATAATGCCATGGCTGTAACATGAGGCTGTGCTCCTGGGAGGAAATCTAAATCTTTGACTCTTGATTTTTTGTCCAAGTTTATGAAGCTGTGAAAATGGATGTGGATAACCTTACTGAACATCAGGCTGTGCTGGAAATGACCCATCTACCATCAATCTAGGAAGCATAAGAAATCTCTAAGACTGTTGAACTACACAATGTAATGATGAGGATCATTCCACTCTCTCCCTAGGAATAAATATTTACTACTTCAGAAGGTGCTGTATGCCACTAGCAAATACTTCTACAGAAGGTGATGAGAAACTGAGCACGATTTTACTGGGAGCAGGTTGTGACTGCTGTTGGTTGAGGATGCTGAAAATGGTACTTTTACAAAGATACTCACAAGGAGATTTTAAATAGTTTGTATTCTCTGATGTTTTCAGGTGAAAACAGCAGCTTGCTTTTTTCCAGCCTTCTGTGTGCAGGGGACAGACCTTGTGCCCTCACCTTGCAAATAGAAAGATTGCAATTTAAACATTGTTTCTGAGTTCAAAATGACAGAGAGCTGAAGATGAATCCTGACGTTGACAACGTTCTTTTAACATTTTGATTGTCAGGTCTCGATCTCCTGTTGTTCACAATACCCACAGAGGAAGCCATCTCATTAATAACAAAAAAGGAAAAAAAAAATATAAGGCCATTGCCTTGTGCTGTCTGAGCACAGGCTAAAAGACTTTGCTGACATTGGCAAGGTGGAATAAACACCTTGTTTATTCTCTTCCCAGTCACTGGGAAAAGAAGTCCATGTATACACTCCTTGAGGTTCAGAATTCAAACGATCTGTGTAGGTAAAAAATTAATAAGTCTGCCTAGGATAAAACCCAAATATAGACATACATTTGTGCTCTTCTGTGGGAAGAGAGTGATTGATGACATAAGTATTATGGGCTACCAAGATTCACAGGTTACTGAAGCACAGGGAGCATCAGGCAGAATATCCTGTGGTTGGTGGGTAATAAAGGGCAGGTTTATGTTGCTGTGGAGTGAATGTATGTGATGTGAACTGTGGACAGCATGGGTTCATAAAAGGAGCAGAGCCTAGCCTGATGCTGCCCCTGCCCCTGCAACTTGCTCAGAGGAGATGTATCTTGGTTCTCCCCAAGGACCATAAGCACTTCAGATATTGTACTGTGGTGTGGGGTGCATTGCTGGGGACTGTCTGAAAACAGCAGGGCCCTGGCGTGATGTGGATATGCAAAGAAGAGAGAAACCACTGCAAGAAACAAATTCAGATGCAACAGTAGTATAGTGCTTACTGTCTGCCTGCCAAGGGCAATGGCAGGTCCAGGTGCCCTTTAACAACCTTCAAGGCAGCACACAGCACGTAACAATGGAAAGAGAAACAAAAGCCCCTCAAAGTAAAACTGAGAGGCATGGAAATTAAATCTGAAAGGGGAAGCAAAGAAGAATTGTTGAATAACTTCGGAGCTGGTACATTCATATGTGTATTGCAAATTCTGGCTGTCAAGCTGCAGGCATGGACACTTGTAGTGGTCCATGCAATACTTAAGTTTCCTGGTTTGACTATGGTATCTCAAATAATATCCTTATTGTTCAAGTTTGCAGTGGCACTTCTCTGTCTTTCATATGAAAGCAGACACAGCTTATTGGTTGGTTTTGTTATTTGGATTTTTTTTTATTACCAACTCACATTTTTCCTTTAGGGGAAGAAAACACCTCTTACCTGTTCTGTGATTATAATTCAGGTTAATCTTCCTTGGACTGCTGTTTTTCCTACTCTGTAAATATATCTATAAGAATTATTAAGTGAGAAGCTAGAAGGCAGAGGGATTTTTTTTTTTGGTTTTTTTTTTTTTTTTTTTTTTCCCCTGGTGTTGTTTTGCTCAGTGGACCTTAGCAAAATCTTTTCAGTCATTATTTCTTCTCTCAATATTCCACTTAATTTGTAAGAAACACAGTACTTAAGACAATCTTAGAAAGATTTTCAGGACAAAAGTTTCTGGACTCTTTTCAACATGTTTTTAGTGGTTTTGTCCACACCATGTCTACACTAGAGGGGTCAAAATGTGTTGTTACCCATTTGAGGCTGATGTTGTTAAATGGAGGGCCTCAGTGCTAGATTTAAGCCTCCATAGAGTTTTTGGTAGCATTGATGTCTAGCAGGTGATTACTGGAGCTGGAAATGTCTGCTGAATCTCCAGTCACTTCACAAGCCTGTGCCTGTGCACCTTAGCTTCTTGCTGATTTAGATGGTGTTGTCCTCTGTGAGGGAATTTTTTCTGAAAGTGGGTTAAGATGCTCAGAGCTTGGTCTGGTCATCATGTCCATCACTAGTTGCGTTGTGTTCCATAAGCTGGTGGTCTATCATGTAGGCATGCACTTGTTTCAAGCCAAATTAGCACCTTTCCTCGTGCTGTCCTGAGCCTGTAATATTTTTCTCTTTCCATAGCATAATGTGAGCCATGATGAGTTCTCAGGATCTTCTGCTTTCATACTGCTTTATCTTCCGTAACAAAGTTCCTTTTTCTCCACGGTCTCTGCTTCTCTTGTTGAACCAAAAAAAGAAGCCGCAGGCAGTGCTACAGAGTAGGGTTAAATAACAACTTGTAAATTAGTCCCAAAGCAAGATGATTTCAGTTACAACAATCTCTTCCACTGCCTTTTCTTATTTTAATGCAGAACGAAAGAGATCCACACCCCAGTGGAAATGTGGGCTACATTTGAAGATATTAATACTGTTTTATGGTGACATCCTTATCTCGACAGCTTAAAGGAAAGACCTAAAAAGGCAGCTGTAATGCTTTTGCATAGCAGCATGGGTTGTTTCTCTGTTTCCTCTGGTTTTTCTTGTAAAATAATTTATCTTCTTTTACAACCCTAGATGAGGGGATGCATTATTTGACTTGTTGGTAACAAATGCAAGAGAAGTTACCAGGGATGTCAAAGGCAACCTGGGCTGCAGCAATCATATGCTAGCGCAGTTCACTGTCCTAAGGGGTATGAAGCCCATCACAGCATAGTTAGGACTCTAAATTTTAGGAAAGCAAAATACCAGCTATTCAAGAAGTTAGTAAAGATGACCCTGTGGGAAACAGCTCTCAGGGACAAGGGAGTGGAACGGAGCTGGCAGATCTTCAAGGATGCTTTCTATAGAGCATAAGAGATCTCAATCCACACATGTAAGAAATCAGATAAAGAAGGCAAGAGACAACCATCGCTGAGTCGAGACCTGCTGGCCAAACTGAAGGGCAAGCTGGGGCTACACAGGAAATGGAAGAAGGAACAGAGTATAGTGATGTTGCCTGGTTGTGTAGAGACAAGGTTAGGAAGGCCAAGGTGCAGCTGGAACTGAACTTGGCAAGGGACGTGAAGAAAAACCAAGAAGGGATTCTACAGGTGCGTTAACCAGAAAAGGGAGGTTAAAGAAAGTAAACCCCCTGTGATGAGCGACAGTGGGGAACTAGTAACAATGGATGAGGAGAAGGCTGGGATTTTCAACAACTTCTTTGCCTCAGTCTTCACTGGCAACCCCTCTCCTCATGGGTCTCATGTGGATGGCCCACAAAATGGAGATCAGGGAGTCAAAGTCCCACTGTAAGTAAAGACAAGGTAGGTGTGTGATCGTCTGAGGCACCTGAAGATGCACAAGTCCATGGGACCTGGTTAAATGCATCCCAGAGTCCTGAGGGAATTAGCTGATGTAGTTGCCAAGCCACTCTCCATGATAGTTGAAAAATCCTGTCAGTCAGGTGAAGTCCCTGGTGACTGGATGAAAGGAAACATCAAACTAATTTTAAAAAAAGGTAGAAGGGAGGACCCTGGGAACTACTGACCTGTCAGCCTCACCTCTGTACCTGGGAAGATCATGGAATAGATCCTCCTAGATGCCATACTGAGGCACATAGATGACAAGGAGGTGATTCAAGACAGCCAGCATGGCTTTACTAGGGGCAAATCCTGCCTGACCAACCTAATGGCTTTCAATGATAAAGTGACTATGTCAGTGGACAAGGAATGACCTATGAATGTGATCTATCTGGACTTCTGCAAGGCCTTTGACACAGTTCTCCACAACATCCCACTGATCAAGTTGGAGAGATATGGATTTGATGGGTGGACTGCTCAGTGGATAAGGAATTGGNAAGATCTTGCAATGACAGGACAAGGGGCAATGGGTTTAAACTGGCAGAGGAGAGGTTTAGTCTCAATGTTAGGAGGAAGTTCTTTCTATGGCAGGGGGTTGGAACTAGATGATCCTTGAGGTCTCCTTCCAACCTTACCATTCTATGATTCTATGATTCTATGATTCTATGATTCTATGAGTGGTGCTGTCAATATATCAGAGGGATGGGAATGTTATCCAGAGGAACCTGGACAAGCTGGAGAGGTGGGCCCAGGTGAACCACATGAGGTTCAACAAGAGCAAATGCAGGGTCCCGCATCTGGGCTGGGACAATCCTCAGTATTGATATAGGCTGGGAGATGAAGTGATAGAAAGCAGTGCTGTGGAAAAGGACTCGAGGGTGCTGATGGACGAGAAGTTGGACATGAGCAGGCAGTGTGTGTGCAGCCCAGAAGGCCAATTGCAGCCTGGGCTGCATCAAAAGCAGCATTGCCAGCAGATCCAGAGAGGTGGTTCTGCCACTTTGCTCTGGTGAGACCTTACCTGGAGTACTGCGCCCAGGTCTGGAGCCCTTGTTATAGGAAGGACATGGAGCTGATGGAGTGGGTACAGAGGAGGGCCTCAAAAATGATCAGGTGGTTGGAACCCCTCTGCTACAAGGACAGTCTAAGGGAGCTGGAGATGTCTAGCCAGGAAAACAGGAGGCTCTGGGGAGACCTAATAGTAGCCTGCCAGTACTTGAAGGGGGCCTACAAGAAGGATGGAGTGATAATGTTTACAAAGGCCTGCAGTGACAGGGTGAGGGGCAATGGCTTCAAACTAGAGAAGAGCAGATTTATATTGGATGTTAGGAGCAAGTTCTTTACCAGAAGAGCAGTGGAACACTGGAACAGGTTGCCTGGGAAGGTGGTTGGGGCCATGTTTGTGGAGATATTTAGGGTGAGGTTTGACAGGGCCCTGGCCAACCTGATCTAGTTGAGGATGCTTCTGCTGACTGCAGAGGGGGTTGGACTAGATGCCCTTCAGAAGTCCCTTTCAACCCAGACTATTCTATGATTCTACGATTCTTTTCAATAAATTGCAAAGATAAAGCTAAATAAGCACCACTTCCTGACCCTGTCAGTGAGCAGAGCCTGTCTCCCCCCTCCTGACCCCTAGCTCTGAGATATTAATAAACATTTATTAAATCCCCTCTCAGTCTTCTCTTGAGACTCAAAAGTCCCAGATTCCTCAGTGTCTCCTCACCAGGCAGTACTCCAGTCCCCTAATCATCCTCATAGTCCTTTGCTGGATCTTCTCCAGCAGATCCCTGTCCCTCTTCAACTGGGGACCCCAAAACTAAATGCAGTACTCAAGATGAGGTCTCACCAGGGCAGAGTAGAGAGAGAGGAGAACCTCCCTTGATCTGCTCAACATCTCTTCTTAATTCACCCCAGCACCCCTTTGGCCTTCTTGGCCACAAGGGCACACTGCTGTCCCATGGATGTTATCTACCAGCACTCCCAGGTCCCTTTCCACAGGGCTGCTCTTTTGTGAAAACCATTATTTGACTGAGAGCGGGAGGAGTAAGAGATGTATCCAACTGCATAGCTGAACTAGATATGGTGTTGAACCTATTTTTAGCAGCTTGCTTTTACAAAGACAAGGGAGCTGGAGCTGTACCAACATCTGAAATACGTCAGTCCATGCAGCGGCATTGTATGTAGCTTGCTTTTAATACTCCCCCATGACAGTATAATAGATGCATTTGCTAGAGAAAACAGAGAAAATTATGTGGTGGTTTGACTCTGGCTGGATGCCAGGTACTCACCAAAACCTCTCTATTATTCCCCTTCTTAGCTGGACAGGGGAGAAAAGATATGAAAGGTTTTGGGTCAAGAAAAGGACAAGGAGATCACTCACTAATTATCGTCGTGGGCAAAATAGACCACGTGGATAAAGTAGCTGAATTTATTGTCAGAAAAAACAGAGTATGGTAATAAGAAATAATGAGAAATAAAACCAACCCTTAAAACCAACTCCCCCCATGCCTCTCCTTTCTTCCCAGTCTTAAATTCACTCCCAAATACCTCTACCTTCTCCTCACCCCAGGAGTGCCAGAGAATGGAGGTTGCAGTCAGTTCATCACATATTGTCTCTGCTGCTCCTTCCTTCTCAGGGGAAAGACTCCTTACACTCTTCTGCTCCTTCATGATCTTCTCCAACATGAGCCTTTTGCATGGGCTGTAGCTCTTTATGAACTGCTCCAGCATGGGTCCCTTCCACACAGTCACAAGCCCTGCCAGAAAACTCGCTCCGACATGGGCTCCTCTCTCCATGGATTCACAGGTACTACTAGGAGCTTGCTCTAGTGTGCACTTCCCATGACATCACAAACTCCTTCGAGGATTCTACTTTGGTGTGGGGTCCTTAGTGCACTGTGGGTAGGTATCTGCCCTCCTGTGGACTTCAATGGGCTGCAGGGGAACAATGTGCCTCACCATGGTCGTCACCAAAGGCTGCAGCAGAATCTCTGCTCCAGTGCTCAGAATACCTCCTCCCTCTCCTACTTCACTGAGTTTTGTGTTTGCAGAGTTGTTTATTTCACATATTCTCATTTTTTTCACAACAGTTGCTGTTGTGCAGGATTTTTTTTCTTTCTTATACCAGAGGAACTACCACTATTGCTGACGGGCTCAACTTTTGCCAGCAGCTGGTATTTGAGCTGGCTGGCATTGGCTGTCAGACACAAGCGAAGCTTCTAGCATCTTCTCACGGAAGTCACCTCACCCCACACCCAAAACCTTGCCACACAAACCCAGTACAAATTGTTAGAGTAGTTTCTTGTGGTGGAAGGTCCAAAATCACACTCAAAATACATATCCAGGACATGTCCCTACATCTCCCAAACACTCACAAGCTACCCACCTTACCCCCCACCTCTCCCTCTTTCCTGGGCTGGGACAAGGTAGGAAAGAATACAAAAGCCATGAGTCCTGTCAATCTATGGCAGCACCATGTTTGGACTTGTTTGAGAGCCTGCTTTGGGTTCTTATAAACAGAATTTGCATTTTTACCCATGAACTGCAGATGCTGAACACGTGCATCTTCAATTTTTGGTGTGACTAACCCAGAATTGGCTATTTGGGATATTTTATGTACTGCTATTGGATAAACATTACCTCGTAAGTTTGCTTGCTTGCTTGCTTGTTCTGCTTGGGTTTTTGCTTGTTACCTGCCCCTGCCTTGCCTGCTTTTACACCGTGTGTAGCTGAGAGCCTGCCTTTCCCATGAATGGAAGACGCTGGTGCTGCCCATCTCCTGAACCAAGCCAAGGGTCTGAAACTGCTTGCTCCGCTCAGGGAAGCAGCTGCCTGCCTGAGCTCAGCCGAGCTTGAACATCTCAACCCCAGCCACAGCTTGACAACAGCTTAATGGCATCAGGTTGCGACATTGGGGACCTGCTCCTGCTGATTGTGAACAGGGCCAGCTCAGTGCTGGCTCCGTGCTGGCTCCAGCACTCTCTGGACTGCTTCATCCCGTAAACCTGGATCCTGCCTCACCCAGGTGGCTGGCTGATCTGGTAGCTCCCTGAAAGACATGGAAAGAGTCGTCCTCGCACCGAGTCTTCGCCTCACCATGCCCATGGACGCTCAGATGACGGTGGTATTTAACCGCACTAGCCTGTAATATATGAGGATTTGGCTTTGGTACTTTCATATGACCTAATCTGTAAGATAACAGGGTACAGCTCTGGGTGTCAGGAGGAAGCAGGAGTGTCTATGACTAAGATAACTGGCTGTGACAGTGAGTGCCAGGGGGATCCAGGAGGCCCCTGATTGATGTTCCAAGAAAACACAATGGGGTCAAGATCACCTTGTGAAGAAACCCAGTTGTTAACTTGATCAAACCAACCAAAAGGGGAGGGGTTGGAGGTTGCCGTGGTAGGCCTAAATAGGCCAAAATAGGCTTATACGTATCCTGGCTTGCCCAGACATGCATTTCTGCTCTTCCCCCCTTCTGCTATGGTGAAAAGCAACCGTGAGAAAGAGGACAAAGAACCTGGAGCCACTGAGTCTGAAGTCTCTGGCTTGCCCAGACTTGTTTTGAATCCTGTGGTAAACAAGGTACACACAGTTGCCTTGTGCCAGTCTGACATTGTGCCAAGCCTGCACATGGCATTACATCCTGTCTGTCCCTCTGCAAGGCTTCTGCTGAATTGGGAATCAAGAGGAACCAGGTCAGAGACTATGCCAGACTCCCAGCTGCCTGAAAAAAGAGCCTGGAAAAACTCCAAAGCCTCTGACGGCTTTGAGACCACCAACAGCAACCCCTCCACATGCTTTGGGTACTGTCTGATAATATTTTGTGAGTAAATACTTAAAGCCTCTTGTAATCACTAATTGCCTTCTGCCATAAGCAGAAAGGAACTTCCCATGTCCATCTAGCGGCTAAGCAGGATAACTAACCTCAAGCAGTGTAAGTGACCGCAAGAACCTTCTCTTCCAGTATAATGTTTGCATTTGCTAGTGACCTCTTAAAGTGTTCCAGTTTTGCCTGTTCCCTGTGTGTATAAATTTCCAAACCATGCGTTTTGAACCCTGTAGATAAGTTTTGTGGTGAAATTTAATGTTAATAAGGAATTTTAATAGTTATTAACAATCTTTGCCTGGATATAAAAATTAATATTGATTATTAATTTTGCATCATTTGTAACAGGGGGTAATACTGGGAAAATGTAAATGAACACTAATGAATATGTATAAAGCTAATCTTTATCCTATATAAGCACTGCTATCTGCTGTTAGCAGTGTGCCTCTAGCAACTTTGCTATGCACCCAGTGCTGTTTGCCTTTGTTTTAATACTAAATCTTTTTATCCTTAAATTTTAGAGTGAGTTTGTTTCATACAAACTTCAGCAGAGCACCCCCCACCCATCACCACCACCATGTGGAGCAGCCTCCACATGTTCGGGACTATCTTTGTTTTGTTCATCCACACATTGTTTGGAATATAAATACTGAAATTTCAGGACATTAAGTGAGTAAATTGACTCTTTTTTTCCTAAAGTTTATAAAGTTTGTGCCTACTGTTTAACTTAAAAGACTGAAAGTTGCCTTTAGAGTTATTCTTAGTGGGCAAGTGGCATATCCATAGAATCATAGTATCAACCAGTTTGGAAGAGACCTCTAAGATCATCCAGTCCAACCTATCACCCAGCCCTAAGCCAATCAACTGGACCATGGCACTAAGTGCCCCATCCACGCTTTTCTTGGACACCTCCAGGAACAGTGATTCTACCACCTTCCTGGGCAGCCCATTCCAATGCCAATCACTCTCTCTGTCAAGAATTTCTTCCTAATATCCAGCCTGTATGTCCCCTGGCATAACTTGAGACTG
>WBNM01000037.1:4456-100319 GCA_013399055.1 Ramphastos sulfuratus | reverse complement strand
AGAAGCTCAATGTGAGCCATCAATGTGTGCTAAGCTCAGAAGTCAGCTGTGTGCTGAGATGATTCCCAGCAGTGTGATCGGCAGATGGAGAGAGGTTTTTCTGCACCTCTACTCCACTCTGTTGAGACCTTATTCACAGTGCTGAGGCTAGCTCTTACAAAAAGGAACTGTGAGAATGGATTCAGAGGTGGGCTGTGAAGACGATCACAGGGCTGGAGCACCTCTGTTGTGAGGTCAGGCCGAAAGAGTTGGGGTTGTTCAGCCTCGAGGAGAGAAGGCTTCAGGAGGACCTTAAATCAGCCTTCCAGTATTTGAAGAGGGCTGCAGGAGAGCTGGAGAGGCACTTTTTACAAAGACATGGAGTGACAGGAATTGGGTGAAGGCTTCAAACTGGAAGAAGCTCAATTCAGATTAGACATTAGGAGGAAATTCTTCCCCATGAGGGTGCTGAGGCACTGGAGCAGGTTGCCCAGGGAATTTGTGGACACTAATCCTGGAAGTGTTCAAAGCCAGGTTGGGTGCCAAGCCATGTTGAGTAACCTGGTCTGGAAGGAGATGTCCCTACCCATAGCACAGGGGTTGGAACTAGATGATCTTTAAGGTCCCTTTCAACCCGAACCAGTCTGTGATTCTGAAATTAAAATGCTTTGGTTCTCTGTGGTAGAGGTTGAATATCAAACAATAAAACAAACCTAAAGTCACAGTGCAGGGAGAACTTGCTCCCTCTCTTCATGTCTTTATTTTCTTTTCTCTAGACCAAAATTATCTGAGGTTATTTTTGTGCCTTCCACCACATATTTCTTTTCTGAAGGCACTTGGAAATTTTTTCCTCCACTATGTTTGTTTCTGCCTTTTTTTTTGGATAGCAGGTCTGCTTGCTGAAAACCATGAATGATTTCTTCTCTCTGCTAACAAAGCAGAGACCAATTACTTGAGTTTCTGAGAACTCTGTGGCAATGATGAATGTTTCCTTCAGTGTTTATGTTGTGTTTTGACATCGTAATGCAAAGCATGAAAATAAATAGTTTGCTTGGCATGACAGTTGGATATTGTGATCCCACAGCTTCTCAACACGAAGGAAATTTGGTTTATGCTTTTCTCCTTGTTGCTGGAAGCTTTGTGATGCAGATGGTTTGAGTGTGACTTTTCTTGGTGTTGCTTTCTATATTTCATGAGGGATTTTTTTTGGCTCCAGAAGTGCAGAGAAATCTGGATGCAGGTTCCTGAAGGAAAAAGCTCTGCAGATCACAGAGCCAGCTTGTCCAGTTATGTTGTAGAAAGCTTGAAGGCAAAACATATAGGAAGTTCACTCTAAAGCCTAAGACATCAGTGTCTGATGGTTATCCTGTGCTTGTGAGCACAACAACAGATTCAACAAGGCCAGATGTAACACAACTCCTGCACAGGGGTTGGAACAGCCCCACAAACGGTCAAGACTTGGTGTGGAGTGGCTGGAAACTGTCTTGTAGACAGAGACAACACCTGGGGGTGTTGGTTGGCAGCTGGCTGAAGATGAGCTAGTGTGTGCCCAGGTGACTAAGATGGTCAATGGCATCCTGGCCTGGATCAAAAATAGAGTGACTAATAGGACCAGAGAAGTGATTGTCCCCCTGTACTTCACACTGGTGAGGCCACATCTCAAATACTGGATTCATTTTTGCGACCCTCACTCTGAGAAGGACATTGAGGTGCTGGAGCAGGTCTGGAGCAGGGCAACAAAGCTATTGAAGGGTCCAGAGAATAAGTTTTGTGAAGAGTAGCTGAGGAAACTGGGTTATTGAGCTTAGAGAAGAGTAGGCTGAGGGGAGATCTTTTGGCTCTCTACAAGTCCCTGAAAGGAAGTTGGAGCCAGATAGGGATCAGTCTTTTCTCCCAAGTGACAAGTGATAGGATGAAAGGGAATAGTTGCATCAAGGGAGGTTTAGGTTGGATATTAGAAGAAGCTTCTTCACTGAAAAGGTTCTCAACCACTGGAACAGGCTCCTGGGGAGATGGTTGAATTCCCATCTCTGGAGGTGTTTACAAGCTGCAGAGATGTGCTGAGTGACAGGGTTTAGTGTTGGGTTAATGATTGAGCACAGTCTTAGAGGTCTTTTCTAACCAAAACAATTTGGTGATTCTAAGCCATAGTGAAGGTTCATGGGAGAATTTTATCTACTCTGATGAATTTGATCCACTTAGAGTGAAAGGGAAATGAGAGGCATCGGAGGAGCAAGCTGAACCAGTAAAGAGAATGGGATGTACCACTTTGATTGGTAGTCTGAAGATTAGTGCATGGCTGTTGTTTAAGACATTAACCCTTGCAAAGGTGTTCTGTGGTCAAAAAAGACAGCAGAGGCAGGTTAGGGAAGGAGATGTTCCTCTCCCTCATTTCTAAATGAACTTCTGAAAAGTTTCCTCTTGTGAATGAGAGGAGGTGGCGTGAGTGATGATGTTAATGGAGGTGATGGTGAAGAAAACAAGTATAAATGTATTCAGCATGTTTTGTTACTGTTCCATCCACTTCAGCTGATGCTGTAAATGTGTTTTTATTTCAGAGAAAACGTTTTCAACATTATTGGAGCCTTTGATATCCCACGTTTTATTTACAACTCAGAGAGGAAGAAGTTCCTACCGTAAGTCTGATGTGTTTTAAGTCTCAGCCATTTCTTTCTTTAAGAAAAAATAAATCCTCTGTTTCTTAAGGGTTAAAAGTCTGTTTCCTAATCTTTTCTTCTTGTCTCATCTCAAGCCTGAGTGATAAAGTGAGACAATTTTATTTCTTAGTCTCTAAGGAACTACTCAGACTCTGTGATAAATGCTGGCTCATAAATAAATGTGCCGTTGGGATTCTCCTAGTCCTGTTGGATGAAACTGAATTGGAGACTTTTATCCCCTGTGGCCATGTCTTCTCTGCTGCCTGTGATGTTACAACTGTGAAACTCCAATATTTATCAGATAGTAAAATGTCCATCCATGTTTATGCCATCTAATGAATAAAAGAGACAGTAAGTCTAAGGACATTTTGTCATTAAATGTAGCTTTGAGATTCATTTTTTCACATTTGTCTGTTTAATTTTTTTTTTAGATCAATTTAGTCTGTCTGTTGCATGTGTTGATTTTTTTTAGACTGCAGCTTGCAATTCTCTGAAGCCCTGGGGGATCTCTAAGGAGAGATACAAAAGCTATAAAAGGAAAATTAGGAACAACTGTTTCATTCTGGAGGTTGGAGAAAGGAACAAAGAATTGGAGGAATTGGTTGTAAATATTTTGCTAGCCATGAGGCTAGGCTGAGAGAGTTGGGGTTGTTCAGCCTGGAGAAGAGAAGGCTCTGGGATGACCTTCTGGTGGCCTTTCAGTACTTAAAGGGGGCCCTGTAAGGAAGATGGGGAGGGACTCTTATCAGGCAGTGTAGTGGAGGGATGGGGGGTGATGGCTTTAAACTCAGAGGAGAGATTCATACTAGAGAGAAGGAAGAAATTGTTTGCACTGAGATTGGTGAGACTTTGCCCCAGATTGTCCTGAGAGGTGGTAGATGCCCCATGCCTGGGACCATTCTAGGTCAGGTTGTCTGGGGGCTGTGAGCAACATGCTGTAGTTGCAGACATCCCTGCTAACTGCAGTGAAGTTTGTACTAGATGACCTTGAAAGGTCTCTTCCAACCCAAACCTGTTCTTCTATGATTCTGTCAGTCCAGCAGAAGCAATATGTAAGTTTGCAGTAGGAATTTTGTTCCAGTGCCACTTTGTAGCTTTCCAGGCCATCAGAAGCCGAGAAACCCATGAAGACAATCTGCTAACCAAGAGGAAGCAAATACTCTTGTTCATGGCCATTCAAAAGTCATAACTGGTTTTTAGAAACCTGCTTCCTGCAGAGTCCCATTCAGGTGGGAAGATAAATCTTGAGGACTGTGAGTTAGAGGGAAATTAGATGGTTGTAGCCTTCAAAATGCAGAAACTGAGCATCCCCTGCAGAAATCTTCCTTGCTGAGTAAATAAATTACACAGTAGTGTTACAGCTTTTGCAGCCTTCTACAACTTTTAGATCAGGAAGTAATTTTTTTTTTTTCTCTTCAGTGGGGGATGTACCTTTTAAAATCTTGTGTTAAACTTCTTGCAGCCTCTCAATGACCAGTTTGCCTGTACCAAATTTATTTGGAACTGCCAGAGATAAAGCAGAGCTGTTCCGTGAGCGCTACTCCATCTTACAACAGGTCAGGAAGGGTTCTGCTTTGCTTAACAAAATGCATAAACAAAATGATGGATTTTTATGATGTGTTGAGGTGCTTTTGTGAGCTACACTTGAAATAAAATCTGAATAAGGACAGGGTCTGTGCTAAGGTTTATCAATCTTCTCATCTGTCACCATGCAGCATGATGGATTCACGTATTTCTGCATTGCAGCATCATGTCCCAAGAGGGGATTATGTATTTTTACCTGTTTCTTGCTCTTTTTCCTCCTGTTGTCTGGCTACATTTGTTTATCATTGTTGAGTTAATGTAGACTCAAAGCCCTGAGCAACTCTTTTTCCAGGCTCCCTTTAAAGCATGGAAGTTCAGTTCTGGTTTAGTTCATGTATTTGTTTTCCAGTTTTCAAAATTCCCAGTGACAGCCAGCCACCCCTTGTCACATCTTAGTAGCATCTACATCTTGTTTTGTGCTATGAGCAGCTTCAGAACAGGATTTCCCAACATGACTTGCTCAGCACCACTGAGACAGTAGCTGTGGATACTCACAGCTGCTGTAGGAGGTGGCTCTGCACCAGGCTGTGGCATACAACCAGAAAGAGTCACAGAATCACAGATTGGTAGGTGTTGGAAGGGACCTCTGGAGATCACCCAGTCCAACCTCATTGCTAAAGCAGAGTCAGCCACAGCAGCTTGCTCAGGATCACAATGTCCAGGTGACTTTGAATCTCCAGAAAAGTGAACTCCACAACCTCTCTGGGCAGCCTGCTCCAGAGCTGCAGCAACCTCACACTAAGTTTCTCCTCATCTTTAGATGGAACCTCCTGGGTTCCAGTTTGTGCCTGTTACCCCTTGTCCTGTCAGTGGGCACCACTGACAAGACATTCCCATCCTCTTGCCCCCACCCTTTAGCTCTTGCTAAGCATTGAAAAGATTCCCTCTGTGTCTGCTCTTCTCCAGGCTAAACAGCCCCAGGTATCTCAGCCTTTCCTCCTCACAGAGATGCTCCATTCCCTCCAGAATCTGTGAGTCAGTCCCTTAGCCCTTGTTTGGTTGTCCCACAAAACAGGGTCACAGCCTTGTTCTTTCCTTACTTCTACTCACCCCACAGTGAGCATAACTTTTCATCTGTGCTGCCTTGGAGGTCCTTTGGATCTTGTGGTAGTTGTAGCCACAGGATAAGATACCCTGGAGCAGCAACAACTTTCTGTTTACAAGGGAATTTGCTGCCACTAGGTGAATGTGTGCTACAATTTGTGAACTTCTGCTCTAAAGACCAGTTAACTGTTAACTGAAGAAACTTTAGATCATAGAAGCAGTGATAAGGATTAGTGAAACCTGATGGAATTGGCACACACACACGAAACTTCAGACTGGAGAAGAAAAGGCTCTGAAGAGACCTTATAGCAGACTTCCAGTACTTAGAGAGGGTCTGCAGGATAGCTAGGGAGGGACTTTATCAGGAGGTGTGGTAATATGATGAGGGATAATGATATCAAACCGAAGGAGGATGGATTGAGATTAGAGAAAAGAAGAAGTTCTTCATGGTGAGGGTGGTGAGGCACTGCCCAGAGAGGTTGTGGATACCCCATCCCTGGAAGTGTTCAGGTTAGGTTTGAGGGTCCTGAGCAACCTGATGTCATTGAAGATGTCTCTGCTTACTGTAGGGATGGTGGAACTAGGTGATCATTAAGGTCCCTTCCAATCCAAACCATTCTGTGATCCTATGAAAATGGTTGATTTCTGTGAAGAGCAGCTGGAGGTGTCCATGAGGTCTATCTTCTGAAGCAGCCTTTTTCTGGTCTATGTTGTGGTGTTGCACATCTCTGCCTGATGATTTCACATAGACTCTGTTGTAGAAGTTTCATGTTTGGTTGTTGCCTGTAGTCCTTTAAGACCTCTAGAGTGAAGCTTTGGGTCCCTACAGAGTGAGGACAGCTGACAGGAATTACTGTCTGTGTTCCATGGCTGGTAGTGATGGATTTCTCCCAAGGGGAGGCTTTCAGACCTCAAGAAAAACAGTGAAAGGAGTGAAAATTTCTACAGTGCATTTTCTTCATGCTCTCTGCAGTTTCTCTCTTTGTGTAATTTGCTCCTGTTACTTGAAAACCCAAAGTGCTGATGTATAACAAGCCCTGTCACTAAGACAAACCTGCTCTCCTCCTTATAGTTAACATCTAATGCAGTTTAACTCCCCTTTCTCTCTCACCTCTTCCTTCCAGACAGTCAGAAATAACTTCTTTTGGAAGCATTAGAGATGCTTTGATGTTATTTAGTCTTATTGTCCAGTATATTGATCATCTGTTTCTTAAAAGCAAATTCATGTGAAAAGAACTGATTATGCTCCAGGAATTAGATGCTGCTGGATAAAAGAGAGTAAGAGAACTTTCAAAAAAGTCTTTTGTAGGGTGGTTGTAATTAAGTGGCTTTTTGGTGGTGCTCATTTCTTTTTAAACTGAATTACTTCCATTTTGGTTTCTGCAGAGAACTCACAGACATGAGTTGTTTACTCCCTCACCGATTGTTGCTCATCCTGATGACAGTAAGAGCAAATTCCAGGTAAAAAAAAAAAAGTTGTTTTTTTTTTTTTCTTCTTTCAAAGAGAACTGTGCTTGTATTACACTTCAATGCAGTGTTAGTTCTCCAGTCACCTCTGAATTTTACATCCAATGTGAGTAATTGATGAAATGAGTTCTTTTTGATTATTTTTAGCCTGTGTGTTGAAAATGCAGCTGTTTGGCTCAGATCACCATGAGACAAATGTGGCTTCCTGAGATGGAAGGGCATTAAACTGTTCAGTTTATTACACTTTGCTTCCCTCTGCTTGGAGATGTTTTTCCTGCTTCCTTTTTTTCCTAAGCATTAAATTTACAATAATTTTGTAATTTCAGTCTGTGCTGCTCTCATCTCAGCTTTTTCACAATTATAGACTTGTGGAATGGTTTGGATTGGAAAAGGACTTTTCAGGGTCATCAAATCCAACTGCCTTGCAATTATCAGGGACCTCTGCAGCTAAAGCAGGTTGCTCAGAGCCACAAACAACCTGACCTGGAATGGTTCCAGGGGTGGGGCATCTCCCACCTTTCTGGATAACCTGTGCCAAGGTCTTAACCAGCCTCAGTGTAAAAGATGTCTTCCTTCTCTCTAGTCTGATTCTCACTCTTGGTTTAAACCCTTCACCCCTTGTCCTGTCACTGGGTACCACCAACAAGACATCCTCATCTTTTTGCCCCCCACCCTTTATCTCTTGCTAAGCACTGAGGAGATCCCCTCTCAGGCTGCCCTTCTCCAGGCTAAACAGCCCCAGGTATCTCAGCCCTTCCTCCTCACAGAGATGCTTCAGGTCCCTTAGCATCTTCGTAGCCAACAGTTCCCTGTCTCTCTTCAACTGGGTAGCCCAGAACTGGATACATGACCTCACTAGAGCAAAGTAGAGGAGAAAGCAAACCTTCCTTGTTCTGCTGGCCACAGTCTCCTTAATACACCCCAGGAGACCCTTGGCTGTCTTAGCCATGATCATACTCCTGGCTCATGGTGAACTTTTTGCCCACTAGCACTCCCCATGCAGCTGCTTTCCATCAAGTCAATCCCTCACCTGTATTGGTGCAGAGAGTTATTCCCCACCAGGTGTAGGACTCTGCACTTGCCCTTGTTGAACTTTATGAGGTTCCTCTCTGTCCAGCTGTGCAGCCTGTCCAGGTCTCAGTGGATGGCAGCACAGCCTGATGAGTTGACAGCTGCTCCTCCCAGTTTGTTATCACCTTTGTACTTCATAAGCATCTTTCTCCCTTGGCTGCTTTGTGTCCTCTGTGTCAGCAGTGGCTTGTGCATTGTTCATGCTCGTGCTGTAGGAGGAATTTCTCTCTTCACTGCAACTTGACAGGCCAAGCCAAGCCTGTCCCAAAACCACACACAACACTCTCTGAGCTGTTGCTCTGTACTGCTCTGGAGTGTTCTCTGCCATTCATCTAAGAATCCTTGATAAAAGTGATTGGTGTCACTGTATGTGTGCAGACCAGAGCAGAAAGTGCCACTTGTTCTTTTCCAGTTTTCATCCAGTTATAAGCAAAATAATGACAATAAACAACTTGCTAAGTGGTTCTTTAATATTCTTTTTAACAGCCATTACTGGAAACTTCCCTGAAGACATTCAGAATGTGTCCTTAATTTTTCTTCTGAATTCTCTCACAGCTCGTTTGTGTACTTGTGTAAAAACATCTGTTCATGGGGCTTTGTCTCACTGCTTTAAAAACAAGATAAATGGAGAGTTTGATTTAATTCTTACTTGATTTTTTTGTCTCCAGCTGAAAACAATAGAAACTCTCTTGGGCAATACAGCTAAAGTGAGAGAAGTCATTGTGCTTGGGATGATAACTCAGCTTAAGGAGGTAGGTTGCTTTTTATTGTGGAGTATCTAAGCCAGCATTCATTCAGTGTTATTGTAGACTAGACAATGAGACTTGAGCATCTCACCACTCTGTCATNACCATTCTATGATTCTGTGACATGTGAGTCAGTGCAGAGCTCCCATCAGCAGTGCAAGATCCATTTCTTAAGAAGAGGCTTTCCCACAAGCATTTGGTGCTGGTGTGTGAGAGAAAATGTCTTTGTCTTCTCACTGCAGAATTTTTTTAATACAGTCATTCAGGTTGGAAGGGAACTTGAAGATTGTCAAGTCCAACCATAAACCCAGCACTGCCAAGTCCACCACTAAACCATGTCCCTCAGCACCACATCTACACAGCTTTGCAATCTCTGGGAATGGAGACTCCACACTGCTCTGGGCAGCCTGTTCCAGGCTTTGACAACCCTTTTGGGGAATGGATTTTTCATAATGTCTAACCTAAACCTCCCATTTCCTCATCTGCTTTTGTTTTTCACTTGGAAGAAGAGACCAAACTCCACCTCACTCGACCTCCTTTCAGGGAGTTGTAGAGAGCCAAAAGGTCTCCCTTCAGCCTCCTCTTCTCCAGGCTCAACAGCCCAAGTTCCTTCAGCTGTTCCTCACAAGACCTGTGCTCTAGACCCTTCACCAACTTTGTTGCCCTTCTCTGGACACACTCCAGCACCTCAATGTCTTTCTTGGAGCGAGTGTCCCAAAACTGAATCCACTATTCCATGTGCAGCCTCACCAGTGCTGAGTACAGGGGCACAATTGTTGCCCTGGTTCTGCTGGCCACACTATTGCTGATGCAGGCCAGGATGCTGTTGGCCTTCTTGGCCACCTGGGCACATGCTGGTTCATGTTCTCTTTTTGTAATGCTTTATGTCAGCAACTAGAACCAGTTCCATTTTTCAGGCATGCCTCTTCTTGAAATGCTCAAGCTCCCAATGTCTGTGTTTAGACTTGCCACTACATTGCACTGTGATTGTTAAGAAGGGATGTGCCAGCAATCCAGACTGAAAACAGCTCAAAGGGAATGTGCTAAGATACATTGATGTCAATGGCCAGGGCTGTGCTGGCCACCAGAGGAGTGCCAGTGGCTCTCCATGCCACCCTCTCCTTTCCCGAAGGGAAGAAGGGAGAGAGATTGATGAGGCGGGAAAGAAACTCAACCAGTATGGATGGAAAGAACAATCCCATGGAACAGAGACACAAGCCAAGCCCCAACCCTTGATGGCACCACTGATGCTGGGGGCAGGTACTGAGAAAGTCAGTAGTAGATGGGAGATGGATTCTGGAACTGGATTCAGGAACACTTGGATTGAGATGGAAGGCAGAAGGGACAGAGTAGTGGGACACCAGGCTTGATCCCTCAGCAGGATCCTGAAGATGCCATCCATGGGATGCAATCCCTTGTTGGGCAGTTGAGGGCCACCTATCTTGTCTGCTCCTCCCTGCAGGTGCCACTTCTGTCTTTGCACCCCCCACTGTGGGGTACCAGCTGTAGCAGTGCCCTTGGTGTGCAGAAGAGCAAGTCTCAGGCAGAGCCTTTGTGCAGCCCAGCCCTTGGCAGGAACTGTCCCCATCAGCTTCTCCCTGCTAGAAGCAGCCCCTGGTTGTGCAAACCTGCCCTGCCCTTCAGAAAATGCCTCCTGAGCAGAGACTGAACTGAGAAGTCACAGCACTGACCAGAACCAGTTCTGTTCTAGCTCAAACCAGGACAAGTGGCTACAAAGTACATTGGTTTTGGTTCTCCCACTGTATTCTAAGCTGACAATATAGAAAAGTGCTCAATTATTTCTACATACTGACTGATAGATGCTTCTGATTTGAAGGATTAATCTGCTTAATGTACTAATTAATCCTGTTTTTTAGGGGAAGTTTTTCCTAGAAGACCCTACAGGAGTGGTCCAGCTAGACCTTAGTAAAGCCATATCCTTTTCCTAAGAGTTGAATATGTAGACCTGGAGAATTTGAAATTAAAGGATAAATTGATGATAAAAACGACATATTGAGAATTACAGGTCTGCCTTTTTTCCTTCTTTTTTGAGTGACTTGGTTGCTAAAGTTGTTTCACAGAGACCTGTAGGCCAAGGTTAATATTCCTCCTAATGGAAGTGGAGCTTTGTTCCTCTTTATGAACTTAGCTGCTCTGCTACCAAGTTAATTACCTGTCTCTTAAGGCAGGCTGTGAACTTTCAGGAGTGCCCAAATATATGACACCATTGGAAAGCCAACTTTATCTAGAGAACTCATTTAAGAATCCTGATCTAAGGAAAAGATCTTTCTTAACCTTTCCTCACCAGTTCCACAATGGTTTATACACTGAATCATGCTTTGTTTTGGCAGAAGGTAAGGCAAGACTGTTTTTCTTAGCTTGTAATAAGTTACTGTGTCCTTGGCTGTTGCTGCAGTTACATGTCTGCCAGATGTGGCTGAACAGACAAGTCTCATGTTGATGGGGCTTGACCATAAGCTCAGTTTGTGAGAGATTTTTGGCTGTAAGCCTTTCCTGTTTCCTCGTAGGCTCTGGAGGCAGAGAAGAGTTAACAGAGCTCTGCCAAATTGGTTAGGTTTCAGTGATGATGGTGAGGTGTGAGCATCTATAACAGCTTTGTTAGCCTGGCTCCAACATGCTTGGAGGAGATATGAGTAGATTAAGGAGACACACTGGAGACCTCTCCCTGCTAACAAGTGATAAGAGAGGAGGAAATGGCCTCAAGTTATGCCAGGGGAGGTTTAGGTTGGATATTAGAAGAAACTTCTTGACTGAAAGGGTTCTCAAGCACTGGAGCAGGCTGCCCAGGGAGGTGATTGAAAACACATCCCAAAAGGTGTTTAAAAGCTGCAGAGATGTGGTGCTGAGGTCCATGGTTTAGCACCACACTTGGCAGAGTTAGAGAATGGTTAGACTTGATGATCTTAAAGGTTGTTTTTTTTTCAAGCTAAATGATTCTGTGATTCTGCAAACCAAACAGTATGATTCAACAGTCTGGAAATGCTGCTTTCTGTTGGCAAAGCTCTGATCCTTCAGAGAATTTAATGAGGCTTTTCATTAAGATGATGGAAGAGCTTGCAGTTTTGGAGCCTTGTTTTAGCAAAAGTAATGGACATTTCCCTGTATGGAATGTTACTCTGGGCAATACACTTAACTCCCAAGCTGCTTTCTAAAGTCACAGAGTCATGTAATCCTAGAGTCACAGAATCATACAGTCACAGACCAGAGCCCAGTGGCAGCTACATGATTGATCACAGATCATAAAAGCTTCTAAGGGGCTTGAGAAAAGAATTTCAGGAGCCAGAATACCTTGGCTGGGACTTGCCAGGTGAAGAAGGAAATTTGAGGGGAGAGTTAGTATCTGGAGCAGGACAACTGCAAGAACAGCCAAAGGAATTGAAGTCATTTGGGAATCAAATGGGACATCATAGAATGGCTTGGTTTGGAAGGGGCCTTAGATATCATCTAGTTCCAACCTAATGGAGTGGGCAGGGACACCTTCCCCTATACCAGGTTGCTCAAAGCTCCATACATAGTGTACTTTATGTTTATAATTTAAACAGTAAATAAAAGTTAGGAACAAAATGATAGCAAGAACAAACATCACACATTATTTCTGCTCCTCTCACGGGTGGGACAGTTCCTGAGCCAGGGTGCAGTTTGTTTGAGACTTTTCCAGGGCAGGGCCAACCAAAATGGTTCCTGTTCCTCTGCATTCTGACTCGGTTGGGTTGGGAAGGTTGTTTATGTGGCTGTGCAACAAATCCATCCAAGGAATCTGAAGTTAGAAAAAAGTAGTTGCTTTCTTGCTCAGCCTGTTTTTCAGCCAGATTAGTTCCCTGCTCTGGTTCACCACTAATCAGCACAGGGACTGGTGCTATCACAAGTGAGGGATTGATGGAGGCTGGGACCAGCACAGCTGCCAACAGTCTGACTAATGTCTAGGACATGATGTTAGAAAAGCTAAAGGTTCTTTTGTTGTTCCAAAAATCTCTTAGGTTGGTATGAAGATGAAGTTTTTCATGTGAAAGCTTTCGGATTTCCACCTACTGAGCCTTACACCTTCCCCTATACTAAAACTGAGTACTGGCAGCCTTCCTTCATATTCTAGTTTGGGTTTCTAAGAATGCATGTTATTGTTTTGACAGTTTCTGTAGCATTCTGTTGTTCTTCCCTCTCCCCAAATGCTTCAAAGCAAATACAGTTTTAAGGAAGCCATTTTGGGAAGTGCTGATCTGCTTGGAGCAATGCTAAAGCAGAAAAACCCTTCCAAAGGCCCGTGGGTTCTGCATATTAATGACAGTTGAGATCTAAGCCACTCTCAGTTGCAAAACTAGGCAACTTTTGCATGGGAATAAGAAATTCCTTGTTGCTGAAAGAATGGATGTGGGAAAGAACCCAGGATAAATACTATTCTGAGATCATTTGCTGAGTTATGGCAGGACAGCCACTTCTCTTCCTTGCTTCCTCTATGAAGTGCTACATGATTATTGATACTCTCTGAGCTACCTATAGTGATAATTAAAATAATTTAAGTGAATTATAACGAAAACTAATAATTTGGAAAGAAAACAGAAGTGACTCAGATATTTTGATGTTTTAGAGCCTTCTATGGGAATGTAAACTTCTTCGGAGGGCCTTCTTCAGCTTCAGTAAAGGCTTCTGCAAAACTAAAGCAGCTGGAGGATGAAAATGAAGATGCTATGTTTGTATTTGTCTCTGATGTGTGGCTGGACCAAGCTGAAGTACTGGAAAAGCTTCACACAATGTTTGCAGGTAGGTGAATCATGGAGTCACAGAATGGGTTTGGGTTGGAAGGAACCCTTCAAAGTCATCGAGTCCAAACTGCCTGCATCCAGACAGATGCAGCTAGAGTAAGTTGCTCAGAGCTCTGTCCAACCTGACTGGAAGGGGTCCAGGGTTGGGGCATCTACCACCTCTCTGAGCTTACAATCGTAGAACGGTTTAGGTTGGAAGGGACCTCAAAGCTCATCCAGTTCCAACCCCTCACCATAGGCAGGGACACCTCCCACTAGAACAGGTCACTCAAGGCCTCATCCAACCTGGCCTTGAACACCTCNCTCTGGATGGATCCCTGCCCTCTAGCAAGTCAACTGTGCCACACAGCTTGGTGTGACCTGCACACTTGCTGAGGCTGCACTGATTCCTCTGCCCATGTCACTGACAAAGATGTTAACCAGCACTGGTCCCAACACTGACCCCTGAGGGAGCCACTTGGCACTGGTCTCCAGTTGGACATTGTGCCCTTGATCACCACTCTCTGTGTGCCACCATCCAGCCCGTTCCTTATCCAGCAGTGCTCCACCCATGCAGTCCATGTTTTCCCAGTTTGGTGACCAGGATGTCATGTGGGACAGAGTCAAATGCCTTACTCAGGTCCAGGTAGATGACATCAGTTGCCCCTCCCTTGTCCACTGTTGCTGTGACTTCATCATAAAAAGCCACTAAATTTGTCAGGCTTAGTGTTTGCCAATCCTCTGCTAAAAAAAAAGTCTTTGCTGTATGTAGTCTAAATCTCCCCCTTTCTAAGTGAGAACTGCTTTGTCTCTCAGCTTTCAGAGAGTTTGTGCTTTTGTCCTTGGCCCTCAGCAGCCTGGGTAGGTGGACCTGATGAATGCAGCAGGCAGTCTGATGTCCTGCTGGGGTCCTTGGTCCCAAGCTGTGGCTGTGTCCCCTGCTTGGCATGGGCTTGGCAGTCTGATCCCATAGTGACGTAGTTCAGGGAATACTTCAGCAGAAAACTAACTGCCTTTGTTGGAGACCTAGTTTTAAACTGGATTAGCTTTGTGAACTCCACATGTGGTCTCTTACAAGAGCATCCCTTTCAGGCAGGGGAAGCTGGACAGTGGAGAAATGACAGCAAGACAGTGGCTTCATAGAGCTGTTTTGAATGGAAATGACCTTTCAGGTCATCAAGTCCAGCTGTTAGCCCAGCACTGCCAAGTATACCACTAAACCATGTCCTTTAGCACCACATCTACATGGGTTTTCAGTCCCTCCACAGATGGAAGCTCCACCACTGCCCTGGCCATCCTGCCCCAGGGCTTGACAGGGGACTCTTTTGGGGAAGAAATTGTTCCTAATGTCCAAAACTTTTCCTAATGTCCTACTGTCTGTGAGCCTTTTTTAAAAAGTACACTTCAATTAAAAAACCTTCAGGCAACAATTCTCTACTGTTGGCAGTGCTCTGAACAGTTTTGGTGAACTTCCATTTTAAGCAAGCTGGAATAAGCTCAACTGTTGCACTTTTTGGGTAGAATCCCACTGAACTCAAGCCCAAAGCCAGCAAAGCTTCATGCTAATGTTAGTGGCAGCTATTTGCCTCTCTTGGTTGCTATTACATTTGTTTTGGATCATCCTCCTACAGTTTTAAACGTTGCACTGTAGGATATCTTTGCAACCTGATACTTTAGGACCAGGAAATTGATTGTATTCAGCACTGGTGAGGCCACACCTCAAGTACTATGTTCAGTTTTGAGACCCTCATTCCAAGAAGGACATTGAGGTGCTGAAGCAGGTCCAGAGAAGGGCAACAAAGCTGGTGAACGGTCTGGAGAACAGCTCTGGTGAGGAGCAGCTGAGAAAATTGGGGTTGTTGAGCCTGGAGAACAAGGAGGCTGAGGGGAGACCTTCTGGGTCTCTAAAATCCCCAGAAAGAAGGTTGGAACAAGGTGGGGGTTGGTCTCTTCTCTCAGGTAGCAAGAGATAGAATGAGACAAAGTGGCCTCAAGTTGCACCAAGAGAGGTTTAGGCTGGGTATAAGAAGAAACTTCTCCATTGAAAGAGTTCTGAAACACTGAAACAAGCTTCCCAGAGAGGTGATTGAATCCCCATGCCTGGAGGTATTTAAAAGCTGTGTAGACGTGGTGCTGAGGGACACAATTTAGCACCAGCATTGGTAGACTTAGATAATGTTTGGACTCAATGATCTGAAAGGTCTTTTCCAACTAAAACTGATTCTGTGATTCCTTTTCACAAATCACTCAGTACTAAAGTTGTTTTGGACAGCTGCCATTTTTCTGTGCTGCATCAAAAATGTTTCTGTTCCTTGTGAAAGTTCTTCCTAGGCTTAGAGAAAACCTCTTGTTTCATCAGAGATCAGCAGTTCCTCCAGTGCTTTCTGGTTCTACTCTTAAAATATGAACTGTTTCTTCCACACATCATTACATTTGCAATGTTGACAACATTTGGATAGCAAGCATCTGTGAGATCTGTGAATTGCTTCTTTGTGTTCCAGAGCAGCTTTGGAACAGCTTGTTCTGTCTGTCTTAGGTAGAATGAAAGCCTGAGAGGCTGCATGCTTTAAAAACAAGCAACATAAAAGTAAGGGTAGGAAATGGCAACTCACCTAAAGAAAACTGAATACAAATACTGTCAAGGGTCAAGGCTGGGCTGGCCACCAGCCAAGTGACAGAGGCTCTCTATGAACCCCTCTGCCTATCCAAAGGGAAGAGAAGGGAAAGAAGGGAGAGAGAGAGACTTATTGGATAGGAAATAAACTAAACCATCTGGGATGGAAAGAAGAGCAATCCCATGGAACAGAGACAGAGACACAAACCAAGAGCCAACCCAAGTCCTGATGGCAGTGATGGCACCACTGGTGCTGGGGGCAGGCACTGGGCAAGTCCCAGACTGGACTCACCAGCAGATGGGAACCAGATTCAGGAGCTGGATTCTGAAATTGGATTCACGAACACATGGATTGGGATGGAAGGCAGAAGGGACAGAGTCCTGCTGAGACATCAGTCAGGGAAGAAGAGGCTTGGCCCTGGGGATCCCTCAGCTTGATCCTGAAGATGCCATTCATGAGATCCAGTCCCCTGTTGGGCAGTTGAGGGTCACCTGTCCTGTCTGTTCCTTCCTGCAGGTGCCACCTCTGACTTCCTGCCCTCAAAGGTGGGGCACAAGCTGTGGCAGTGCCCTTGATGTGCGGAGGATCAGGTCTCGGACGGAGCCTTGCTGCAGCCCAGGCCTCAGGAGGGGCTCTAATCATCGGCTTCTCCTGCCAGAAGCAGCTTCTGGCTGTGCAAACCTGCCCTAAACTTCATTAAGTGCCTCAGTGAGCAGAGCTTGAGCTGAGAAGTCACAGCACTGACCAGAACTAGTTCTGTTCTAGCCCAAACTAGGACACTGCCTCATCCAGAAGTTACAAAACCAGTTTATATTGATCGAAGTTGGCAAGATCCTTGAAGCAAACAGAACTGGACCTAAGATGGCTTATAGTGAAGTAATAAGGGGCCTTTAGTCAGTGAGGTTAATATTCTGCACTCACCTGGCAAAGCTGCAAACATTGCATTTGCTATTTCGAGACTTTTTTTTTAATAGGCAATTAATAAGCCTCATAATTATAGACTAAAAATAATAGCTGAGTGGCTCAGCAAGGATAAAACATTGATGAGCCATTTCTCTGCTATAAACAATTCTGTCCTATTTACCAACTGGATTGAAAAATAGCAAAGCAGATCCAAGTCTGCTACTGCCTGTTAGGAAAACGGAGAGTAACAGGGGATGTGAGATGAATTCCTGAGTAGATGGTTTCATTTTTTTATTGTGAAGATGGGAATTGGGTTTCTTCTTTTTTTTAACTCTTTGCTCTAAAGAATGTGCTTCTGTGTGATTAGTGATATGAGGAGGATTCATTGGGTTCTTAAAACCATAGTTTAGTGGGCGTGGTGCTAATGATCTTCTGGCCTTTTCCAACCGTAATGATTCCATGAAAACACTCAGGCAGTTCCAGTTATTGATGCTTTATAATGCCAAGGAGTGAATTAAATGTTGGTAGAGCCCTTGAACTAGAATGATGCATGGAGGTTGATAGTAATCCATTGCCACCTACCTGCTATTTTTCTCTTTAAGCAAAGACTGTGGTTTTAAATGGTGTTACTTATTATGATTGTACTTTGTGTCATTATATGACAGGGTCAATGGTTAGCTGGATACACACACACACACACACAATGTTGTTGGAACTGGGCCTGTAAATAACAGAGGGTTCCTTGAAGTGACATTTGTACCTTGCCCTCATAATTTTAAAGTTAACAAAAGCCTGTGTCAGGAAAATCCTTCAAGTGTATTAACAGCAGCAGAGCTTAAAGTGCTGCTTCAGGGAATGGGCTGGGGAGGGGAAAGCTGAAACTTTCTGAAGTTTATGGATGTACTGACAGAGAAACTCTTGTTTTCCCAGGTTATTCCTCTGCACCTCCAACCTGTTTTTTCTTTTGTGGAAATTTTTCCTCTGCACCATATGGAAAAAGCCAAATTCAGTCACTGAAAGGTAGGGAAGTCTTTTGTGCACAGTCAGGCCTGTAACCTCAAACGAATGTGATGATGGCAAAACAAATTAAGAGAGCAGGAAAATGATCCTTTTTTTTCCAAGTGACACATTTTTTAATACACTGAAGTCTAGGGGTGATCCATATCATGTGTGTTTAATGTCCAACCATGTTTATATTCTTTTTTTTTCTTGACTCCAGGTTCTCTGAAGGCTCTTGCAGATATTATCTGTGAATATCCCAGTATCCATAAAAGGTACACTATGCTATGAAAAAAAGGAAAAGTGTTTATTTTGTGAAACCTTGGCTTTAATTACTTTAAGAACCCAACAGATGCTGTGTTTTCTCATTGTTGTGAGCCAGCTATGATCAGATAGCAGCTGCTCCTGTCACAGGCCTCTGTGTTTGTTTTGGGAGCAGCGTAGTGTTTTGAATTTTATCTAAAACAGCCTGCTCTTGGAAGCTGCTATGAGCAAGCAAGGGTGAAACTGCCTCTTCTTGTATTCCATATGGATTAGACATGGCCCATAAGTTCCCATGAGTGCTATTTGGGTGAGCCCTTTTCCCCTAGAATTCCCTTGAAATCAGCAGAGTGCTGCTTTGCAAACTGGTGTTGAGGTCAGTGTTGCACCTTAATTGCTGGGTTCAGTTGTGGGCTACTCACTCCAAGAAGGATATTGAGATGCTGGAGCATGTCCAGAGAAGGGTAACGAAGCTGGTGAAGGCTCTGGAGAACGGGGCTGGGGAGGAGCAGCTAAGGGGAACTGGGGTTGTTGAGACTGGAGAAAAGGAGGCTGAGGGGAGACCTTACTCATCACTACAACTCCTTGAGAGGAGGTTGAAATGAGGTGGGGGTTGGTCTTTTCTTCCATGAGGCAAGTGACAGGACAAGAGGAAACAGCCTCAGGTTGCACCATTGGAAGTTTATGTTGTGCATTAGGAACAATTCTCTGAAAGGGTTGTCTACTCCTGAAACAGGCTGTCCAGAAAAGTGGTTGAATCCCCATCCCTGAAGGTATTTAAAAGCTGTGTATATGTGGTGCTGAGGGACATGGGTGGCAGTGAACTTCATAGTGTTGGGCTGATGGTTGGACTTGATGATCATGTCATTTTTTTTCCAGCCAATTCTATGATTCTCTGCTGCTATGAGCACCTACAGGCCTTCTGTACCAGCCCCAGGTGATGTCACCTGAAACACTACCTGCTGCCTACATGCAGATATCTCATTTCTATCTCTTCCATCCTTGCTTATGCAGTTCTCCACAGTTTGAGAACTAGCCAAAGGCAAACCATCCTGCAGAGGAATCTTTTGTTTATCCCTTCTTGTGTCCTTGCTCTGTGGGAGCCCATTCCAGGCCTGGAGAACTAAATCCCTTTGAGAGAGATTTAAATATACAAAGGAAAGTAGAACCCATGGAGGCAGCCAGGCTTATCCTTTCTGGCTTCTGATCTTGGAATTTGTAACAGGAGCTGCTCAGTAGAGCCAGCTCCTAAAAAGGGCCCCAAAACAGGAATGGCCACAGCCTACAGCTCTTGAGCTCTGTGAGATGTGAGTGAGTCTATCTCCTGTACTGATCCTCCATCCTGTATCCTGGTGGTGTCTCTTGGTGTGCCCCTGCTGGGTTATCTGGGATCCCTTTGGGATCCCGGAGCCCATTGTCAATGAGTCCCTAGCCAGGCTTTCTCCCCCTCTACTCTGCTCTGGTGAGACCCCACCTGGGATACTGTGTCCAATTCTGGTGCCCCCAGCATAAGAAGGACAAGGAACTGCTGGAGCAGGTCCAGAGGAGGCCACAATGATCAGAAGGCTGGAGCACCTCTCCTGTGGGGACAGGCTGAGAGACTTGGGGCCGTTCATCCTGGAGAAGAGGAGGGTCAGGGGAGACCTTAGAGCTGCCTTTCAGTACTTGAAGGGAGCCTACAGGAAAGCTGGGAAGGGACATTTTTACAATGTAAATAATAGGACTGGAGGGAATGACTTGAAGCTAGAGGAGGGGAGATTTAGACTGGATATTAAGAAGAAATTCTTCCCAGTGAGGGTGGTGAGACACTGGCACAGGTTGCCCAGGGAGATTGTGGCTGCTCCCTCCCTGCCGGTGTTCAAGGCCAGGTTGGATCAAGCCCATAGCAACGTGGTCTAGTGGGAAGTGTCCCTGCCCATGGAAAGGAGGTTGGAGCTAGATGATCTTTGAAGTCTCTTCCAACACAAACCATTCTGTGAATCTCCCTTGCCACAGTCAATCCTCTTCATGGTGAAGATTTTTTATGGTTTCCTCCACTTGAGGTCTGAGTGGATATGTATCTTACACCTTAGCTTTGATTTCCATAGTGCTTAAAGCTGGGAAGAGCTGTCAGCTCTGCTCCAGAGCAGGTTATTTACAAGGGATCTGTGAAGTAAGGGCTGTTTAGACACTTCTAGGAGATAAAAGTTATACCTTGACCTTTTTTACAGTAGTCGATTTGTGTTCGTTCCTGGCCCTGAAGACCCTGGTCCTGGTTCTGTTTTACCAAGGTCAGCTTGCTGCTTTTTCCTCAGTTTCAGAATGTTGAGTTAAATAGTTAAAGCAAGGCTTGCTTGGTTAACATCTGTTGCTGTTTATTTTAGACCTCCCCTGGCTGAAAATATTACAGAGGAATTCAGACAGCTGGTGCCATTTTCAGTTTTCACCACAAACCCTTGCAGGTAACTGTGGAACTTACTGCTCTTTGTCCTGTTGGTTTTGTTCCACTGAATGACTCATCTGCAGGTGTAATTTTTCAAACTTAAAAATTCTGGCAAATAGCTGGGCTGAAATGTTTTGAATTATTAGAGTTCCTCACTTGTATTAGTTGTTAATTAGCTTTAAGTTCATTAATATTACATACAAGCGGGCCAGGCTGAGAGAGCTGTGGTTGCTTAGCCTGGAGAAGAGAAGGCTCCAGGGAGACCTTCTTGTAGCCTTGCAGTACTTAAAAAGAGACCGAAAAGAAAGCTGGGGACAGACTTTTTAGCAAGGCCTGTTGTGGCAGGACAGAGGGTGATGGTTTAAACTAAATGAGGGAGAATCAGGCTGAAGAGAAGGAAGAATTTTTTTACAGTGAGGGTGGTGAAACCCTGGCCCAGGTTGCCCAGAGAGGTGGTAGATGCCCCATCCCTGGAACCATTCCAGGTCAGGTTGTTTGGGGCTTGGAGCAATTTGCTCTAGTTGCAGATGTCCCTGCTGACTGCAGGGAGTTGGACTAGATGACCTTGAAAGGTTCCTTGCAACCCAAACCAGTCTGTAATTCTGTGAATAAAGAAATAAATTGGTGATGAGAGAAGCAGTGCTAAAAGTTGAATAGGAAATACCAAAAGCATCCTGTTTTATTTGTGAATCTGGAGAGAATGAAGGTAAGGCGGGAAGTGATTACTATTTTAATTGAAATGTGCTGTTTCATTTTGCTCCATTAGAAGGAGATCATTTTCATAATGCAGCCTCCTATCTTTTAGTTTCATTTCCATTTATTCAGTTTCATTCATGTTTTCCATCTAGGATTCAATATTGCACCCAAGAAATAATCATCTTTCGTGAAGATTTGGTAAACAAAATGTGCAGAAACTGCATCCGCTCCCCTAGCAGCAGCATGGACATTCCCAGCCATGTGAGTGAGCTGTGTTCAGCACTCCTTGCCAAGATCTTCTTGGCATTTAGGCTGCTTTACTCTGCATTGTCACAACATATTGCAAGAGGAATCATAAAGGGTTGTAAGAAGGATGTGTACATTTAGTATTCAATAAGCACCAGCAACGAAGCTGAAAGGTCTAGAGCACAAGTCTTCTGAGGAGCAGCTGAGGGAACTGGGGTTGTTCAGCCTGGAGAAAGTGAGGCTGAGGGGAGACCTTCTGGCTCTCTACAACTCCCTGAAAGGAGATTGTACTCAGCACTAATGAGGCCACAGAATGAGCACAGTTTGGGTTCACTTTTGGGCCCCTCACTGCAAGAAGGACGTTGAGGCGCTTGGAGCAAGTCCAGAGTAGTGTAATGAAGCTGGTGAAAGGTCTAGAGAACAGGTCTGGTGAGAAGTAGCTAAGAACCTGGAGTTGTTTAGTTTGGAGGAAAGGAGGATGAAGTGAGACCTTCTTACCCTCTACAATTCCTTGAAAGGAGGTTGGAGCCAGGTGGGTTCCACCTCTTTTGCCAAGGAACAAGTGATAGGACAAGGCAAATAGCCTCAGGGTTCACTAGGGGAGGTTTAGGTTGGACATGAGGAACAATTTCTTCCCCAAAAGGGTTGTCAAGGCTTGGAACAGGCTGCTCAGGACAGTGCTGGAGTTCTCATCCTTGGAGGAATTTCAAAGCCATGTAGATGTGGTGTTGAGGGACATGGTTTAGCAGTGGACTTGGCAGTGCTGCATTAACAGTTGGACTTGATCTTGGAGGCGTTTTCCAACCTTAATGATCCTAAGACTCTGCTCTTCTATTTATACCTTCATTTCCATCTTGACAGGAAAATAACTGAAACCATGGTACTGAACATAACTTCCCTCTAAACATGAATCATAGAATCAGTCAAGATTGGAAGGGATGATCTAGTTCCAACCCTCCTGCCATGGGCAGGGACACCTCACACTAGATCAGGCTGTCCAGAGCCTCATCCAGCCTGGCCTTAAACACCTCCAGGGATGAGGCTTCCACCACCTCCCTGGGCAACCCCTGCCAGGCTCTCACCACCCTCACCCTGAAGAACTTCTTCCTAACATCCAGTCTGAATCTACCCATTTCTAGGAAGATCTTCTTTAATTTAAGGGTGATGGAGCACTGGAGCAAGCTGCCCAGAGAGTTTCTGGAGTCTCCATCTCAGGAGATATTAAAAACCCACCTGGATGTGTTTGTTTGTGACCTTCTCTGGGTGAACCTGCTTTGGCATGGGGGTTGGCCTCAATGACTTCCAGAAGTCTCTTCCAACCCCTACCAGTCTGCGATTCTTTGTTTCATGGCATCGAGTCATTGTGGCTGTCCCACCAAAGGTGCTCTTGAACACAGAACTTCACAGCAGCTGCTTCTTGGTGCGTGTGCAGCAGCAGTGAATGTCATTCCAAGAAATATTGATTCCTAAAGGCAAAGTTTCAGACAAATGACTTTTTTTTCCCAAAGCAGTGATCAATTAAGGAGCGACATTTGCAGTAAAGCAGCACGTCACTTTTCCAAAAGGTCACCTGCTGCTTCTGCCTCCTCCCTAGAAATCTTAATCCTGCTTTTGATACGTGGCCACAGCTCTCTGAGTTATGGTTCTAGTTAATGAATCCACAGCAGGAGCTGATGGGACTTACTGATATAATTGAATGAGAAAGATCCAGGCAGAACTGGCTCATTGCAGTGATGGATGAGTCTGTTTCTGTTTATTTTATAGAGGGTTTTTTTTGTTTGTTTGACTTAGGGACTTCTTTTAGAGCTCTTTCTTCCTTCACTCCATCACCATACTGCTCAGTTTCTTTGTGAACACAGGGAACCCACTAGGGACACTGATGCACCTTGGTTTTGGTGTGCACATCTGCACATATGTGTGTGTACATTGCAAGCCATCAGTGGAGGAAGAGCATAGAAACAAAGAATTGTTTTGGTTGGAAAAGACCTTTAAAATAATTGAGTCCAATCATTATCTAAGTCTACCAAGGCTGGTGCTAAACCATGTCCCTCAGCACCACATTTCTGTGTCTTTGAAACGCCTCCAGAGGCAGGGATTCAACCACCTCTCTGGGCAGCCTGTTCCAGTGTTTGAGAACCTTTTCAGTCAAGAAGCTTCTTCTAATGTCCAACCTAAACCTCCTCTGGTGCAACTTGAAGTCATAGAATCATAGAATGGTAAGGTTGGAAGGGACCTCAAGGATCATCTAGTTCCAGCCCCCTGCCATAGGCAGGGACACCTCCCACTAGTACAGGTTACTCAAGGCCTCATCCAACCTGGCCTTGAACACCTCCAGGGAAGTCATTTCCCCATATCCTATCACTTGTAACTCGGGAGACCAACCTCCACCTCACTCCAGCCTCCTTTCAAATAGAGAGCCAGAAGGTCTCCCTTCAGCTTCTTCGTCTCCAGGCTGAATAACCCAACTTCCCTCAGCTGCTCCTCATCAGCTGGTGAAGGGCCTGGAGAACAGGTCTTCCCTGGACATGCTCTAGGACCTCAATGTCCTTCTTGGAGTGTCCCAAAACTGAACCCAGTACTCAAGATGCGGTGATGAATGTCATGTCACAGTACTCAAGGTGTGAGATGAATGAGAGAAGGAAATGTTCTTAAGATTTGAGTGAATTACTAATGTCTTCAGGCCTTGCATAGTGTTAGTGGAATAACTTGGCCTCTGCTTGGTGCATCATTTGAATTCAACAGCAGACCCTTCCATCATGTCCCTGTGTGATTTTGGCCCTTTGGGGAAAATGGAGCCCAGTGGCAGCTACATGATTGTACAGAGGTAATAAAAGCTTTCAAGGGGCTTGAGAAAAGAGTTTCAGGAGGCAGAATACCCTGCCTGGGATTTGCCAGGTGAAAAAGGGAATTTCAGGGGTCAGCTGGTGTATGGAGCAACGCAATTGCAAGAACAGCCAAAGGAATTGAAGCCATTTAGGAAACAAGTGGGAAACAAATGAATCACAGAATAGCTGTGGTTGGAAAGGACCTTGAAGACCACCTAGTTCCAACCCCCTGGAGTGAGCAGGGATGCTTCCTGCTAGACCAGGTTGCTCAAGGTCCCATCCAACCTGGCTTTGAACACTTCCAGGTTCAGATGCTCTGTAGCTTCTCTGGGCAATCTGTTCCAATGCCTCATCAGCCTCATGGTTAATCATTTGGGAATCAAATTATTCCTACACACACACACACACACACACACCCAGGAGAAAAATCTGTTTTTAAGTGTGGGTCTTGTGGGTACCCACCTGGTACTGCTAGGAAATCCCTGAGGGGAAAAAAAAAACCCAAACAACACACAGTGGAAGTTGTGGCAGCATTGGTGTATTTTGGGTTGGAGGAACAGTTAAGCAGATTGTCTCTTTTGGAGGGTCTGATCAGTACAATAGTTTTAGCATCTTCAAATACTGGCTGATATGCTTCAGGAAGGACTTTGTGTATTAAAAAGCCCCACAAGACAACAAACAAGCCAGCAGCTGACTGCTTTAGGCGCTCTTTTACTCTAGAAATAATCAGAGATTAAGAAACACCAAAACACATTCCCAGGTTGAAAATTTCTCAATTAGCAGGGTGTCAACATCTGCAGGGATGAAACTGAGTTCTAGAAAATAGCTCAGACTAACTCTTTATCTTGCAGTTTGTAAAGACCATATTGTCCCAGGGCCACCTGACGCCGCTCCCGCTCTACATCAGCCCTGTCTACTGGGCCTACGACTACTCGCTGAGGGTTTATCCTGTGCCCGACGTGCTCCTCATCGCAGATAAATATGACCCCTTCACTGTCACCAACTCTGACTGCATTTGCATAAATCCTGTAAGATTTCCTTCTGCTTTATCCAAATAAGAAGAGANGGAGGCTGGAGCCAGGCTCTGCTGGGTGATGGGCGATGACAAGACAAGGGGCAATGGGTGGAAGCTAAGGCACAGAAAGTTTCATTTGAACAAGAGGATGATTTTTTTCTGGTGAACAGAAAATTTTTTTTCTGGTTTCCAGAACACTGGAAGAGACTGCCCAGGGCGGTTGTGGAGTCTCCCTCTCTGGAGATATTCCAAACCCGTCTGGACGCCTTCCTGTGTGATCTGGTCTAGGAGATCCTGCTCTGGCAGGGGGTTTGGAGTGGATGAGCTTCCAGCCCCTGGCATTTTGTGGTTCTGTGTCTCCTTACTATTTGTATTTTACTGATGCAAGGGCGGTGTCTACATTTTCCTTTGCAGGGTTCATTTCCAAGGAGTGGATTTTCATTCAAGGTATTTTACCCCTCCAATAAGACAGTTGAAGACAGGTAAATATATTCAGTTTCTCAATGGTATTTATATCTCTTCATAAGTATCTCCTCAGTTGATGATTTTCTCATTATCAAGAAGGGCACAGAAAATTGATTCTAGAAACAGAATGAATGTTCTAACAGTTTAACATAAATTTGTACTTCATACTTAGGCAGTGTAAGAATCCAAACACCTAGAACTTTAATAAATTGGAAACAACAGTCAGAAAATTAGGAGAAGCATGATGCAGGAGTAAAAAGAAAGGTAAATGTACCAATCATATTCTAGGCTGATCCCCAGGAGAGTGGGCAGCAGAGGGGTTTCTGCCCCTCTTCTCTGCTGAGAACCCACTTGCAGTGCTGGGGCCAGCTCTGGAGTCCTTAGCACAGCAGAGACATGGACCTGTTGGAGATGGGCCAGAGGAGGCCAGGCAGTGATGGAAGGGCTGGAGGCCCTCTGCTGTGATGTCAGGCTTGAGAAAGTTTGGGTTGTTCAGCCTAGGGAAGGCTCCAGGTAGACCTTCTGGTGGCCTTTCAGTGTTTAAAGGGGCTGAGAAGAAAGCTGGGAACAGACTTTTGAGCATGCCTTGTTGTGACAGGACAAGGAGTGATGCTTCTAAACTAAAAGAGGGAGATTCAGATTAGAGAGAAGGAAGAAATTTTTAATGTTGAGAGTGTGGTGAGACCCTGTCCCAAGTTGCCCAGAGGTGGGAGATGCCCCATCCTTGGAACCATATCAGGTCAGGTTGTTTGGGGCTCTGAGCAGCCTACTCTAGTTGCAGATGTCCCTGCTGACTGGGCTGGGGGAAAGAGGGAGCTGGTCTAGATGACCTTCAAAGGTCTCTTCCCACCCAAATAATTCTCATGATTCTGTGATTCTGTATGATTTTCAGTGAGACCCAGTTAGGAAACAGAGTCATTTCTGAAGCCAATTGGTACATAGGCTAATTACTCCTAGGAACCATTCTTGCTTTCCTCTGTGATGATAATCAAGGCCAGAAGCCACTTTCATGCTTTGATTTCATCTCAGATTTGATTACTTTGATTTCATATCTCAAATATAACCTTCCCCACCCTCCAAAGCAAAGTGGTAATAGCTCAGCCCATGTAACCTTTATTTGAATATAGAAAATGCCCTACTATGAGATGCTTTAAGTCTTTAAATAGCTTAAAACATCATCAAGTCTTTCACAGGTGAAGAAATAGAGTATTATTTATTAAGCATCTTTTTAAAAGCTAAATATTGTTTTTGTTTGGTATTTTCAGCAAGCTTCAAGGTCTGTGAATTTCCAGGAGCCATCAAAAAGGGAGTGAAGCCAACTGTAGCACTTGATTGTGATGAGTTGAATTTTATGATGTGTATCACAAGCTGACTGTAATCAGTGTCAAAGCTAAAATGATGTGGTTTGTACACAAATAAACTTTTACAGCAAAAGATGCTGCTGTTAGCTTAGATAAACTGTAGAGACATGGTAAAGATTAATTGCCAAAGCACTATAAAAGAAGGCAGCTGGAGGAACCAGATGTGTGTTTAACAAACAGGAAATACCCATTAAAAAAAAAAAAAAGATAAGGAGAACTTTGTCCTTCACCATGCTGAGATGAACTGATTATCTACAGGAGACACTGAAATGTTGGCCATGGTGTTTCTTTGGACAGGAGAGGTCTAGGGAAGATTTGCAGGGTGTCATTTACTGATGGCAGGATGTAGTCTGTTTGCAGATCACCTTAGGTAGGCAGGGTGAGGAGAGGTAAGGGGAACAAAGATACTCACTTCTGGAACTTCTACAGAAGGCTGGAGGAAGTCTTTGAAGGAGCAATCAGGAAGGTGGGAGGGAGTCAGGGCCTGGTAGCACTACCTGCTGCATCAGCAGCTGGTTTGGCTTACAGCAGAGAGCAGCCTGCTGGCATTTGAACATGGTCCCTTTTCAATGAAAGTAAGCAAAAAATCCTTGCTCCAGCCACCTGTGGGCATCAAAACCAGAAGAGACTGGTGCTACCCCAAAGTGTCCTAATCAAGTGTAGAACAGACAAGGGAGCCTCAGAACCCACTCTCCTGTTTCACAGCCCCCTTTGCAGCGTTGACAGCAACATGAGCTTAGCTGAGAGGGCAGGAGTCTGACAAGAACATTGATAGAAGCTGGGAGCTGACCTGTCTGGGATTAAACCCAAACACAGAGAGACTGTGCCAGTGCTTCTGAATGTGTGCCCTGACCCAAGGCTGGGGGGGAGGGCAGGGCCAGCTCAGAGATGTGGGACAAGGAAAAATGAGCTTTGCCAGAGGGATGAGGAGACAGTGGTGGAATGTTATCCTTTAGAAGATAAGGGCAAGGGCTGAGAGCCACCATGAAGCCAGAGGTGAAAAGAGAAGGACTCAGCAAGGCCACTCTAAGAAAAGACCAGAGAGTAAAAATTCTCCAAAATAATACCGAAAATTGTCTTAGAGTATTTGTCTGTTGGTTCTGGGGTGCAAGTGGATTTTGGCCATTATATGTAAGAGGCCCTTAAACTCTAGAGTTCCTACTGCAAGGGCCTATAGGTTTCAATGCAGTGATGCATGCTAAAGGTGAGTCTTGGTGAAGTCATGAAGAGATGTTTTGTTGTGTGAAGTTGCACCAGGGGAGGTTTAGGTTGGACAGGAGGAACAATTTCTTCCCCCAAAAGGTTGTCAAGGCCTGGAACAGGCTGCCCAGGGCAGCATTAGAGTCCCCATCCCTGGAGGGACTTCAAAGCTGTGTTGATGTGGTGCTGAGGGACATAGTTTAGTGGTGACCTGGCAGCGTGGACTCGGTGATCTTAAAGGTGTTTTCCAGCCTAAACGACTCAGTGAGGCGGGAAACTTAAGCACGGCGGGGGCGAGGGAAAAGCCCGCCCTATTTGGCGTCTCCATAGCAAGGGCCCGGCGCGGCCCGGCGCCGCCATCTTGTTTACCGTCGCCACAGCAACGGCACAGGGGCGCCATCTTGTTTGGTATCACCACAGCAACGAGAGCGGCCGGGCCGGTGCCATGGCGGCCACGGAGCGGCTGGAGGACCTGGAGCTTAGCTCCGAGGAGGCAGAGCGGCTCCAGCGGGCTTTCCGCGATGAGAAGTTCCGTGCGCTGTTCGCCGAGTACGCGGCGGAGCTGGCCGACCCGGAGCAGCGGCGGTTGTACGAGGAGGAAGTCGCGGCCCTGGAGCGGGAACGCGGCGTGGAGGTGCGCTTCGTTCACCCCGCAGCGGGCTACGTGTTGCGAACCAGCCAGGCCGGCTCCCGCCGCTGCTACCTCAACGTCTGCAGTAACCCGCACGTCGAGGCACCCCAGGCTCGCCCCGAGCCCGGCGGCCACCGCTGGGCCCTGCCCTACAGTCTGGCGCCGGGCCGTGAAGAGCTGGGTCGCGGCGGCCAGCGCCGCCTAATCTACGATGTGGTTTTCCACCCAGCCGCCCTCCGCCTGGCCGCCCGCAGCGCCCGTTTCCGCCGCCTGCTCAGCGACACGGCGCTGGAGGCCGTGGAACGCCACTGCTCCGTGCAGCTCGACCGCGCCAACGCCACCGTCCTCCGCGGCACCAAGTATAAGGGCGTTCCGCAGGCCCCCGTCATCCGCACTCCGCTGCCCGGCGGTGCTCCGCCGCCGCCCGCCGACGGCGACTCCCCCCTGCCGCCCTTCCCTTTTCCGCCCAGCGCACCACAGCCGCCCGCCGCCGCCCCCCCGGCAGCCCAGCCCTCCGGTCCCACCACGCCGCGCTGGAGCATCCGGCACCGCTCCTATGTCGATCTGCAAGACTACCGGTACTGCCGCGACTCCGCGCCCAGCCCGGTGCCGCGGGAGCTGGTGGTGACGGTGGAGCTGCCGCTACTCCGCTCGGCCGCCGAAGCCACACTGGAGATCCACGACCGAGAGCTGCGCCTCGACTCGCGGCGTCCCGCCTACCGCCTGCGTCTCCGCCTCCCCTACGACGTGGACGAGAAGGGCGGGCGGGCCGCTTTCGACAAGGCCCAGCGGCGGCTCCTGGTCACGCTGCCCGTGGTGCGGCCCGGCACGGAGCAACAGCTAGGCCCGCCTGGGGAGCCCCTGGAGGAGCCCGAGCCCGGTGCAAGGGTGCTGGGCGGGGAGCCGCTAGAGGAGGGCGAGCTCCGTGCGGAGGGGCCGGGCGAGCCGTCCGCGGCTGAGGCAGGCGCTGAACTGGTTTTTCGTCCGAGCTCCATTGGCTACGGGGAGTCCGGCGAGCCATCCGCGGGTGGCGAAACACCATCGTCCCGTTCTGGCCCTGCTTCCCCCGGCCCCGAGCAGGGCTCTCTCAGCGAGGAAGCCCCTCCGTGTGCTGCCGAGAGCGTGGCCCCCGGTGACATGGATTTCCCCCGGGGCTCTGGCAGCGCTGAGGCCGCCATGTGCCCGCCCTTCCAGTGCCGGCAGGATGAGGCCTCTCTCACCCTGCTCCTGCATGTGCCTGGCATCCAGCCCCAGAACCTCAGTGGGGACGTGGGCACGAACCACTACAGCCTCCGCTTCTCCAGTGGCACTGGTGCCTATACCCTCTTCCTACAGTTCCCTCCCGCAAACGTGCTGGTGTCCCCCGAGAGCAGCGTTAGTGTGTCTGCCCACAACGCTGCCATCGGGCTCACCAAGGCACCTAGCAGCACCGGGCCCTGGGACAAGTTCTACTTCGGCCCTGATGCCTCCGCTTTACAGGTAACAGCTTCCAAAGGGCGAGGTTGGTTGGTTACAGTGGCCAGAGTGCCACTGTATCACTGCTCTGTGCGGCTTGGGCTGTTTGGATTAGTTTGTGAGTGATGTCTCAGGGAGGTGTTAGGTTATCTGCCCGAGCTCAGGAGAAGTAGGCAGGGACAGAAACAGCTTCCCTCAAGGGACATAAGNTTCTATGATTCTATGACTTGTTCAGTGCTGCTCTGGTGTGAGCAAAACAAAGGTCACATCATGGAGCTGGCATTGCCCGTGAAACTAAAGTGACTTTTTCCTCCTGCATTGATTTTTTTTTTTTTTTTTTTTCCCTAAGGGAAACCTTGATGATGAGTAAAAATGGAGTCTGCCCTATGCCCTTAACATTAGCCTTTAAGGCCACATAAACTGCTCATTCTGCCCAACCACACAAAGGAAGGAGATGTTTATAATGCACCAGATGTACACACACATGTGCATAGAGTGTTGTGAAATTTGGGCAGGCTGGATCAACGGGATGAGGTTCAGCAAGGCACTTGGATCTCAACAACCCCAAGAACACTCCAGTCTTGGGGCAGAGTGGCTGGAAACTGCCTGGTGGAAAAAGACCTGGAGGTGTTGGTTGATAGGTAGCTGTATATGAGCTGGTATGTGCCCAGGTGACCAAGAAGGCAAACAGCCTCCTGGGTTGGATCAGCAATAGTGTGGCCAGGAGGATCAGAGTTGTGGTTGTTACCCCATACTGGGCACTGGTGAGGCCACATCTCTGTTCAGTTTTGAGTCCCTCACTCCAAGAAGGACATTGAGGTGCTAGAGCAGGTCCAGGGAAGGGCAACAAAGCTGGTGAAGGTCCACAGAACAGTCCTGGTGAGGAGCAACTGAGGGAACTGGGATTGTTTATTCTGGAGCAAAGGAGGCTGAGAGGGGAGACCTTCTGGCTCTCTACAACTCCCCAAAAGGAGGTTGGAGCCAGGTGGGAATTGGCCTCTTCTCCCTAGTAACAAGTGACAGAACAAGAGGAAATGGCCTCAAGTTGTGCTAAGGAAGGTTTAGGTTGAACATTAGGAACAGTTTCTTCTCCAGAAAGTTTGTCAAGTGCTGGAACAGGCTGTACAGGGCGGTGGTGGAGGCCCCATCCATGGAGGAACTGAAAACTGTGTGTAGATGTGGTACCAAGGGGCAAGGTTTAGTGCTGGACTTGGCAGTGCTGGGTTAAAGGTTGCGCTTGATCTTAGAGGTCTCTTCTAACAAAAAAAAAATGCTATGATTCTATGAAGTGCTGATGTGTGAGTGTCCTGTACCTGTGTCTGTGTTTGAGGGCAGAACTCCCAGTAACAGCCTCAGGAACGCTTATTAATTCCATCAGAGTAGAGCAGCAAACCACATCTGTGAACTGCTGTCTGTTGCCATTGTGCTGGGCTAGTTGTTCATCTTCTCAGCAGTCTGAAGATGATTCCAGTTGAGCTGGTCTATAATTTTATGGGCCATTAGGCAGTGGTTCACCCTGTGCCAGGAGGAAGTTGGCACGCCTGCTGAGAACTGGCAGTGTCCCCACAGAGGGATGCTCACCTTGTGGCACTCTTGCTGTCAAGAGGCACTCACCAGTCTGTGGAGAACTGTTATTGTGTAAGCCCAGAAGTAACCTTTCAGCCCTGTGATTTGGAGTCTGGCTGTATTTTAGTACAATCCTTTGCGGTTTGGATCAGGTACCATGGGGGTACGTGTCCAAAAAAATGTCAGGTTGAAGTCTATCCCCTGGGATGGTGGCTTAGATCATCTTAATTACTCCATCCCAAATAGACCAGGTGGTTCAGAGAACTATTTGCAGTGCATTTCCTTTGCTTTTACCCAACTGGGAGTCCATGCAAGTGGTGCCATGAGACACTGGGTGCTACTGGTAATTGGTGTGGTGAACCACTGGGTGCTGATGCCACGTCAAGTAACCCATCATGCAAACTACCACCCATATCCTGTGTTGGTACAGAAGGTGTGGGGTATCTTGTGGTTCTTCCCATCTGCTCTGCTCCTGTGAGACCCCACCTGGAGAACTGAGTATAGTAATGGTGCTTACAGCATGAGGACGTGGAACTGTTGGAGTGGGTACAGAGGAGGTCATGAAGATGATCAGAGGGCTGGAGCACCTCCTCTGGAGGGACAGGCTGAGAGAGTTGGGCTCTTCAGCCTCGAGAAGAGAAGGGTCCAGGGAGACTTTAGAGCAGCCTTTCAGGACCTGAATAGTGCCTGCAAGAAAGCTGGGGAGGGACTTTTTACAAGGGCTCATAGTGATAGGATGAAGGGGAGTGGATTGAAGCTGAAAGAGGGGAGATTTAGACTGGATATTAGAAAGAAAGAGGGTGATGAGATGCTGGAACAGGTTACCCAGGGACATTGTGGATGCTCCTTTCCTGGAGGCATTCAAGGCCTCCTTTGACAAGGCCCTGTGTGACCTGGTCTAGTGGAAGGTGTCCCCACCCATGGCATGGGGGTTGGGACTAGATGACCTTTAAGCTCCCTTCCAACCCAAACTATTCTATGAATATATGAATTACAGCCATTTTATCTGCTTCTATTATTTGTCTTAATCTCATCATGTGTGTCCATGTGCTTCCTGGTTTTGTGATGTTCGAGCCTGAATGGAGGTTTCAAGGGAAGCAACTTTGTGGGGTAGGGCTGAGAATGTGAGGCTGGGAACAGGAAATTCTGCTGCGGTATCTCTTTAGTTCCATGGCTGATGGATGTTTTGGCTTTGATCTCAGTGTAGCAGCTGAAAGTGTTTGCTGTGTGCAATCCTCACTTTGATTGGAACTGAATTGAAAATTATTAGAAGGCCATCCAGTAAAGAGATTTTACACAATATTACCATTTCATGAGTTAAAACATCTTTGTGCCAAATTTATTATGTATTGCAAAATATTTTGGGTGGAGTAGGAGGAAGATGAGATTGGGCATTAGTCACAGGCCTGCCAGCCATTCATTCATGTAGCAGACCAAAAAGGATTGATTTCTTCTGGGGTGCAGCCCTTGTGGATGCCAGGTCTGGATATTGAAGCAGCTGAAATAATCTGAAGGCTTTGGTTCTGTTTGCCTTTTTTTAAACTGTGCTATTTCCCAGAAGTGCCTGTGCCAGCGCCGATAGCTGCATTCACTCAGAGTGAAGTGAGAAAAATTAATATTTAATTAGAGCTACTATTATATGCCAGCTTCTGTCCATTAACTGTTTGCTCATGGTACTTTCTCTTCTGCTTCTGTTGACTCCTTCAATTTGTCTGCTGTTATCCCTGGCGTTTTTCCTCCTTTGAATCTCCTTCTATAAATCAGAGCTACGCTCCTTGCATTGAGATCTGCCAGGAGTTGCATCAGTCACAGAAGAGTGTTTGAGGAGTGCCCACAGTAGCAGTGCCCTGTTTAATCACTGCAGGGAGCTTTCAGAGGCCAGGGCAAGCAGGAATTTTATCTTGCAGCTCCCAGCCACGCTGCAGCCTGCTTGGTTGTAATCTCCTCTCCTGCAGCAGCACTGCCAGAGGATAGTCTGTGGCAGAGGAAGAGGCTGGTGGTTTCCACAGATATGAAATTCCTTCTCCACTATCTTCTGTGAAGTTGCTTCTTACTGGAAACCAAGAGTTTCTGTGCTGTTTCAGGCAGCAGATTCCTTGCTGGGTTACATCCCTCAGAAATCTGCCTATGGCTTGAGCCATGGTGGCTGTTAGAGTAGCCTGTTAGGCTGCCTGCATAATCGCAGAATTCCAGTGTGGTGAGGGTTTAAAGGGACCTCTGGAGATCATCCAGTCCAACCCCCCTGCTAAAGCAGGGGCACCCACAGCAGCTTGCCCAGGATCACAATGTCCACCTGGGTTTGCAGTTTCTCCAGAGGAGACTTCATAACCTCTCTGGGCAGCCTGCTGCAGGGCTCCAGCACCCTCACACCAAACAAGCTTCTCCTTCTGTTCCGATCGAACCCCCTGGCTTCCAGTTTGTGCCTGTTATCAGATCAGTCACCTGAGTCTGGCCCCATCCTGTTGCCCCCACTCTTTAACTATTGATCATCATTGAGAAGATGCCCTCTCAGGCTGCTCCAGGCTAAACAGCCCCAGGTCTTTCATCCTTTCCTCCTCACAGAGATGCTCCAGGCCTCTTAGCATTTTTGGAGCTTCCACTGGGCTCTCTCCAGTAGTTACCTGTCTCTCTTGAACTAGAGAGCCCAGAACTGGACCTGGTATTCCAGGTGTGGCCTGACTAGGGCAGAGCAGAGGGGCAGGAGAACCTCTCTCAGCATGCTGGCCACACTCTTCTGCATGCAGGCCAGGAAACTGTTGTCCTTCTTGACCACAAGAGCACATGCCTGACTTGCAGTGAACCTGTGGTGGTGGCTCTTGCAGCACTCTGTTAGGCTGCCTGTGTAATTGTCTCTCATTAACTTGCCAGCCAGGAAAATGCATTGCACTAATTGTTGCCCGCGTGAGCAGAATGCATCTCGCCTGGTCCCTCGCCTGTGCCGCAGAGCATGGCTGGGTTGGGATTGCCTCTAGGCCCCTGCCCAGATCCACCGCTTGATAGCGGTGTGGGTAATTGTGCAGCTCTGCCTTGCCTGCTTCTCATGTGCCTCTTATCTCCCTGGCCTCTTTTCTTCTTGGAAATTGGTCTGATAGAGATATTGGTAGAAAAATGAGTCGAACTTGTCCTTAGGACACTGATCTCAAAACGGAATTTCAAGGACTGGTTTTCCTTTTGTGGTCGTGTACATTTGAATCCCTGTGCTGAAAGATGATCTATTTAGAGCTCAGTTTCCATAGATGCTGAACAGTCTGAATTCCCACTCCAGCAAGTGCTTATTTTCAGCAAGATTTTACAGTGTAACAGTCCTGCTTGGACTTCAACTGTGCCGTTCCAGGTGTTGATAGCCTTTGATGTTGCTTTGGTTTTACCATTTCGCCACACAATAGTCAGCTCGGTTCTAACTGAGCTCTTGCTGCTTATGAGTGCTTACAACCATTGCTTCTCTTTCTGTCTGTGTAGTTTCTCTCCTTGGGTGACCCATAATGCCCACACATTTGTTAAGAGCAGAATCATAGCATGGTAGAGGTTGGGAGGGACCTCTGGAGATCACATAGTCCACTGCCCCTGCCAAAGCAGGATCACCTAGGATAGGTCACACATGTCCAGGCAAGTTTTGAGAATCTCTAGAGAAGGAAGGAGACTCCACAACCTCTCTGGGCAGCCTGCTCTGGGGCTTTATTGCTCTTACAGTAAAGAAGTTTTTCCTTATGTTGAGGTGGAACTTCCAGTGCCCATTACACCTCATTCTATCACAGGGCATCACTGAAAACAGACTGGCCCCTTCTTCTTGACACCCACTGTCATGGTTTGGGAGTCACCCATCCCCTACACTTTATAAAATCACCCAGACTAGACTCAGCCAGCTGGAAGCTAAGGACTGAATCTCTATTTACAGCTTAGCACAATGTACAAGCAGAGATATACACAATAGACAGGAATATTTACAGAAATATACAAGTTAAAGGTAATACAGAAACACAACACCCCTCCCATAGATCAGAGTCCCCAGGAGGGGCTCCCAACCACCCTTCCACCTTCTTTCCACCCCTCTACCTTACCCCAGAGTCTGCCTTACATGCAAGGTGAGTTTGGAGGATGGGCAAGGGGGGTTAGAAGCAGAGTGGTTAGTTAGGTTACTCAGCAGAGAGGCCAGCAGACACACACCAGCTAGAGAGACAGACACTCTCTCTGTGTTATCTATGTTTGTGTCCTTGTTCTTGCACATCTCAGCAAGCCTATGAGTGAAGGAGACATCACCATTATTTTCTTTTCACAGCCTATAATCTAATTCTTTTCATTAAAATATTCCAATTAGCCTCAAACCAGCACACCCACCCTTCAGAAATCCTTTTAAAATAAAGATTCCAGAATTTTGGAACTTTGTGGACCACAGTCACATATTTCAGGGGTTCAAAAGTCATCTTTTGTTACCAGCCTTGTGCTTGCTTGCTGTACCAGAGACCACACAGTGTTGGTCTTCCTGCAGTGCTCACTCCAGGCCCCATTTTTCCAGAAGGAAAGTTGCCTGGCTTCTCAGCTGCCAGGTTCACCATCTGCTCTTGGCCTTGAAGGACCAGTTGTGGGCTCTGTTCCCTCCATTGTTTTCAGAGGATCATTACAGTTGGAAAAGACTTCTAAGATCATCAAGTCCAACTGTCAGCACCACCATGACCACTAAACTATGTTCCCAAGTGCCATGTCTATGCATTTTTTGAACGCCTCCGTGGAGAGTTGATTTCAGCACCTCCCTGGGCAGCCTGTTCCAATGCCTGACCACTCTTGCAGGAAACAAATTTTTCCTAATATCCAACCTAAACTTCTCCTGATGCATCTTGAGGCTATTTCCTCTAATAAGGCCACGTCCACTAATAGCTTCAAAATCTCCCACTTGTATTTATTTAAACCCTTTGAGCTCAAACCTAGGAAATTCTTTCATCAGAGAGTTTCCCTTCAGCTTAAGACAACAGAGCCTTGGGAATAACTGATGAAAAAAGACTGGTTGAGAGTCAAGCAGCCATTACTAAAATCTGTAAGCCTGCCAGGCAAGGTTTCTGAGAACAACGTGTCCCAGAATTTCCTGGTTTAGGGCAGAGCTGGAGTTAGGCAATTGTGGAAATCATGCCTTGGTAAAGAGTTGTTTTTTAGTGTTTGGTTTCCTGGGGTGAAATGCTCAATTCTTAACAGAAACCAGTTTTGTTGTGGGTGTATTTGAACTACTGAGACTTGGAGGCTCAGTTCTAGTAGCATGTGAGACATGTTTGGTGGATAATTAATTCTGCCTGCCAGTTTGGGGTCATGCTCATTTTCATGTGATGAGAAGAAGATTGGTTAAAGTAATAATTGCCTTTCATGCTGATGCACATCCTTCCAGTGGTCTGAAGTGACTTTGTACAGAGGATGTGTGCTCACTCTTCCTGGAGTCAAAACCCCTTTTGTTATAGCAGACTGTTCTGTCCTGGAAAATGTTAAGGTTTAACTCATGTAAACCCCACGCCTGATCTTCAGAGCACAGCAGAGAGAAGTTTCCTCTGCTTTATTATGACTGGAGGTGATGCTTTCCTAACATTTACCGTATGAAAAACAAACATGCAAACAAAACAACCCAAAAAACCCCAACGTGATACTAAATATTTGGTTTATTGCCAAAGTGCAAAGTTGTATTTGTCTTGTCATATTGTCCACCCGGGAGCCCTGGTGGACAAGTTCACCATGATCCAGCGCTGTGGTCTTGTGCCCAAGAAGGTAAATGATCTCTTGGGCTGAATTTGGAAATGTGGCCAGCAGCTTGAGGGGGATTCTCCTCATCCTATACTCTGACGGGGGTTCTCCTCATCCTATACTCTGCCCTAGTCAGGCCACACCTGGAATACCGGGTCCAGTTCTGGGCTCCTCAGTTCAAGAGAAACAGGGAACTACTGGAGAGAGCTCAGTGGATGCTACAAAGATGCTGAAGGGCCTGGAGCATCTCTGTGAGGAGGAAGGGCTGTGACAGCTGGGGCTTTTTAGCCTGGAGAAGAGCAGCTGAGAGGGCATCTTCTCAATGATAATCAATAGGTAAAAGGTGGGGGTAACAGGATGGGGCCAGACTCAGCGGTGCCCAGAGACAGGAAAAGGTGGAATGGGCACAAACTGGAACCCAGGAGGTTTCCTGTGAACAGGAAGAGAAACTTGTTTGATGTGAGGGTGCTGGAGCCCTGCAGCAGGCTGCCCAGAGAGGTTGTGGAGTCTCCTTCTCTGGAGAGATTGCAAACCCAGGAGGACATTGTGATCCTGGGCAAGCTGCTGCGAGTGACCCTGCTCTAGCAGGGGAGTTGGACTGGATGAGGTCCCTTCCAATCCCCACTCTGCTGGGATTCTTAATCACATCGTGGTTTGAACTAAGCCTGAGTTTTGCTCTTTGTGAGGACGACTGCATAGTGATACAAAAGCTTTCTGTGATTTCTGTGTGAACATTGATGCCTTCATGGAGAATATTTTGGTCGTGTGTGTTACTGAGCATGACAAACAAAGTGTGATTTTTCTGCTTGGCACAGCCACCAGCACCTTGTGAAGGAGATCCTTTGGAAGCTGTTACTGCTTTTCTCTTCAGAAAGGAACCAGTAAATAACATTGAAGCCCTTGACTTTTGCTCACTGCACACATTGACTGTCACATGTTGTTTTGTAACCCTTGGACTTGTGTCTTCTGCTTTGGCAACAGGTATGGTGTAGGGCAGCTCCTCCAAGACAAACACCTGCTGTGACCTGTTTGCACAGACACACCCCCCCTGTGGAAACACTATTATACTTATTCTTTACAACAGAGGGAATGTTGGTTTGTGCTTAATTCTCTCATGATCTCATTTAACACATACAAGTATTTGCCTTGTATATGCTGTCCAGGCAGATTCCATGTTCTCCAGCCACACTGGGGCTGCCAAGAGGCCACTCATCCCCTGACAAAAGTTACCTTTGGGTGGCAGAGCTTCGATGCTCCCAGCACCCAGTGTGTGTGGAAGAGGCTTATGCCCTATGGGGTCACGCCAAGGCTGCCCTGGTGCTCAGTGGTCTCAGAATTAGGGCTCTTGTGGATAAATGTATGCTTTGGCTGGATGGTCAACCAAGCATGAATCATAGAGTCAGTCAGGGTTGGAAGGGACCACAAGGATCATCCAGTTCCAACCCCACCTGCCATGGGCAGGGACACCCTACCCTAGATCAGGCTGGCCAGAGTCTCATCCAGCCTGGCCTTAAACACCTCCAAGGATGAGGCCTCAACCACCTCCCTGGGCAACCCCTGCCAGGCTCTCACCACTCTCATGCTGAACAACTTCCTCCTCACGTCCAACCTGAATCTCCCCATCTCCAGCATTGCTCCATTCCCCCCAGTCCTGTCACTCCCTGATAGCCTAAAAGGTCCCTCCCCAGCTTTTTAGTAGGCCCCCTTCAGATACTGGAAGGCCACAAGAAGGTCACCTCAGAGCCTCCTCTTCTCCAGACTGAACAGCCCCAACTCTTTCAGTCTCTCCTCATAGCAGAGCAGCTCCAGCCCTCTGAGCATCCTCATGGTCCTTCTCTAGACACATTCCAGCATGTCCACATCCCTCTTGTCCCAGGGGCTCCAGAACTGGATGCAGTACTCCAGGTGGGGTCTCACTAGAGTGGAGGGGGAGGATCACTTCCCTCACTCTGCTGCCCACACTTCTCCTGATGCAGCCCAGGCTCTGGTTGCTCTCTGGGCTGCAAGTGCACACTGCTGGCTCACATTGAGCTTCTCATCCACCAGCACCCCCAAGTCCCTCTCCTCAGGGCTGCTCTCCAGCCAGGCATTGCCAGCCTGTATTTGTGCTTGGGCATCAGGAGCTGAGCTGGGAAGTATAAGGTACATCTGTGGTTTAACTCTGTGCCAACTTTTAGGAAGAGATCTTTACCAGAAAGCAGAATGGGTGCTGTGCTATGCTTGCAAGGCCAAACAGAGCTAGCTCTACTGCTGCTTTTTGCCCTTATTTCCAAGTTATTTCAAGAATTTGCCTTTATTTCCACCATTCCAGGGTTTTACCCTAATTTCCAAGCTATTTTGCCCTTATTTCCATGCTGTTCTGAGCCGCTTTGCCCTTCTAAGCTATTTCGACCTTATTTCCATGTTGTTTCAAGGGTTTGCCCATTTTTTCAAGATACTTTGCCCTTATTTCCACACTATTCCAGGATTTATCTCTTATTTCAAGCTATTTTGAGTTGTGTTAGATGCTTCCTTTGAAAGGCAGGGTTATGATTTCCCAATTCCAAGCTGCCCTGAAGAGTTAATGCAATAGTGAGGGGTCATGTCTTCGAAGATGCTGCTGGAAACTGGCCCTGTTGTGCTTAATCCTGCAACAGTTTATTTTTGGTTCAGTTAATTCCATGCTCAGCATTTCAAGACTCTGGGTGAGTTTTTTGGGAGGTCATGGGAGGACAGAAAGGAGAAGAGAACAAACTTACAGTTTGATATTTCGATTATTTTTTTTAAAAAAAAATTATTTCCAAGTAATCTTTCCCAAACCACATTAAGAAATGTAATTAGTTTGCTTCTGCTATAAAACAAACTAATTTCTGAAGAGCCTTTAATTGGTAGATCCATTATGGGAATAATGTACTTACACAGAACAGTTATGTCAGGGAACATTATTAACCTCCTGATTAAGCTCATGAAAGTTTCTTTTGAGCTCTTTAATCTTTTGCCGTCGTGGATACCTTGTCAGAAACTTTTCACCCCCAGTGCAGGTGCTTTCATTTTGCCAAAATTTTGAGCTTCCAGTTCTCATGCTGAGCTGGTTTGCAATGGGATCCTGCAAACTGAGATGCCCAGAAATCCAAGTCCTGTTTTATATTCTCATCAGCTTCTCATTACAGAAGAGACGCAAATAATTTAAGCTTGAAATCCATCCTGATTTTTAATTGCAGCTTGTGTGGGAGGTGACTCTGGATGGTAACTAACTATGACTTGGGATAATCAATGCAGNCAGGTGATAGAACAAGAGGAAATGGCCTGAAATTGTGCCAGGGGAGGTTTAGGTTGAATGTTAGGAAAAATTTCTTTCCTGCAAGAGTGGTCAGGCATTGGAACAGGCTACCCAGGGAGGTGGTGGAGTCACCATCCCTGAAGGTGGTCAAGAAACACGTGGGGATGGCACTTCAAGACATGGTTTAATGGCTGTGATGGTAATAGGTCAATAGTTGGACCTGATGACCTTAGAGGTCTTTTCCAACTGAAACAATTCTATGATTTTATGATTTGAGAGCCAAGGGCAGCCCTGGGAGCAGTGGCTTTGCACAGCGTCTGCCAGCAGTGCTGCCGCTCTGCGCTGTCAGACCGCACAAGGGCGGTTTGGGACGATGAAGCGTGCTAGAAACCAAAGTCATTCCTGCTAACGTTTGTGTTAATATGGTCTCAGTTTAGTCACAAGGAGAAACCAATGTGTACCAAACAGCAGATGACAGAGCGTGCAGGGAAAAACAAATTCAATTCCAAGTTGCTAAGAGAGTATCATAAATATCAGCAAATAAACTGTTTTAAGAGTGAAGAATTATGTTCCAGGGTCATTGAAATCATCTGCAGATGCTTGTCCTCTGCTGCTCTTCCAAACCAGAGCAAACAGGCTTTAGAATAAATTCCTCAATCTTTTTCTTTTTTTTCTTATTATTTTTCTTCTCAAGGTCTGTGCTTTGATAACATCTGCAGTAATATAAATGCCTCAAACTATGCTCACCATGAATGCAGAGGCTGAGTTACCATCACAGGCTGGCTGAGCAAGCTAATGATAATCATTATATTGATAACAAACAGCATGGCTTGTGTGTCCAGCACAAAGGTGCTGTGATTGATGTCAGGCTGCTGTGATAACACTTTAAATCCTTCCTTGAAATGTTAAGTGTTGTGCTCTGGAAATACAATGCTGAGCTGTTGAAACTGGTCACAAAGTTGTATGGTCGTTGGTCAAAGTGATGGGATATCATCATGGGCAGGTTTTACTTACATCTATAATGCTGAGCTGGGGCTGTTCAGTCTGGAGAGCAGGTTAAGAGGGCATCTTCTCAATGTTGATCAACAACAAAAGAGTGGGAGGCTAAAGGATCAGGCCAGACTCGTTTCAGGGGTGCCCAGTGACAGGACAAGGGGTAATGGGTAGAATCTGGAACCCAGGAGGTTTCACTTATGTTTGAGGAAAAACTGCTGTGCTGGTTTGAGGCTAATTGGAATATTTTCATGAAAAAAAATTAGATTATAAGCTGTGAAAAGCAAACAATGGTGATGTCTGCTTCACTCATAGGCTTGCTGAGATGTATAAAATCAAGGACACAAACATAGATAAGACAGAGAGTCTCTCTCTGTCTGGGAGCTGCTGTGTCTTCTGGCCTTCTGCTGTGTAACCCAACTAATCACTCTACTTCTAACTCCCCTTGCCCATCCTCCAAACACCTTGCATGTAAGGCAGACCCTGGGGTAAGGTAAAGGGGTGGAAAGAAGGTGGAAGGGTGGTTGGGAGCCCCTCCTGGGGACTCTTGATTTCTGGGAGGGGTGTTGTGTTTCTGTATTACCTTTAACTTGTATATTTCTGTAAATATTCCTGTATACTGTGTATATATCTACTTGTATATTGTGCTAAGCTGTAAATAGAGCTTCAGTCCTTAACTTCCAGCTGGCTGAGTCTAGTCTGGGTGATTTACAGAGTGGGGGAGCAGGTAACTCCCAAACCATCACAACTACTTTCCTAAGAGGGTGGCAGAGCCCTGGAGCAGGTTACCCAGAGAGGTTGTGGAGTCTTTTTCTCTGAAGAGATGGCAAACCCACCTGAACGTTGTGATCCTGGGCAAGATGCTGTGGGTGACCCTGCTTTAGAAGGGGAGCTGGACTGGGTGATCTCCAGAGGTCACTTCCAACCCCTTGTCTGTGATTCTGTGTTCAGTAGTCCTTCCATTCAGTTTTTCTCTTTTAATAGTATTTTTTGTGAAGAAAACAAATTATTTTGCTTTTAATCAGGGCGAAAAACCTTGATAATAATTGACTGGGTTTGTTGCTAAAGTACAAAGTCATGTTTGCTGTATCTCACACTTCACTTGCACACTTGACCTGGGAGGCACTTTCTGTTTGAAGCTCTCTCGCCCATATGTTCTTTCCCGCGGATCCTGCTGCTTCTCTTTGTCGTTTCTCTGCTTGTTTTAAGTGTAAACTCTCCTGCTTTCTCAGCAATACTTCCGTGAAGCCATTGCTCTGTGCCCTGGGTGCTGAGCCCTGTGGCAGAGCCCTCCCTCCCCCACTGCTGCTGCTTCTCAGTGGCACTGACTTCAGAGGCAATGGCTCTGCAAATGACCCTGTGGTTAAAGTCACTTCAAAACCATGTGAGGATGTGATTTGTTTTGTGAGTCCTGTCATAAAATGCTTCTGCTCTCACTAGACATAACAAATGCAGGTTCAGAGAGAAAAAAAGGTGTTTTCCTCAGTTTATTTAAAAAAAAAATGGAGGGAAAGAGACTTGCTCACTGTCACAGAGATCCAGGAGAACACAGAGAATTGAAGAAGGTCCACGGGGAGTTGGAGCAAGGCCAAAGGAGGCCACGGCAGTGATGGGAGGACTGGAAGCCCTCTGCTGTGAGGCCAGGCTGAGAGAGCTGGAGTTGTTCAGCCTGGAGCAGGCTCAAAGGAGACCTTCTGGTGGCCTTTTAGTACTTGGAGGGGTGGAGAAGAAAGCCAAGGAGAGATGTTTGAGCAGGGCCTGTTGTGACAGGACAGGAGGTGATGGGTTTAAATTAAGGAGATTCAGATTAGAGAGAATGAAGAAATTCTTCAGTGAGGGTGGCCAATCCCTGGTCCAGGTTGCTCAAAGAGATGGTAGATGCCTCATCCCTGGAACCATTCCAGGTCCAGAGTCCCATGTTTGGGACTTTTGTTGCAGGTGTCCCTGCTGCCTGCAGGGTGTTTTGACCAGATGACCTTGAAAGGTCCTTTCCCACCCAAACCTTTCTCTTACTCTGCAAAGCAAGATTGCTGAGACCCAAACCCAAGTGTGATTTGACAGTGCTGGGTTAGTGGTTGGAACCCACGACCTGAAAGGTCTTTTCCAACCAAAACCATTCTGTGACTCCATGCATCAGGGCAGGGTACCAGGATGGGTCTCTGCATCATGCCACAACCCCCGCAGAGGGAAGCTGAGCTGTTCCACGATGCGTGGGCAAAGTGATACTTGTGGAGGTGGAAACCTATCTCCTGTACTGCCCAAGGCCTTGCTGGTGATCCAGTTCATGAGCTTGTGGGAGTTCTGGTGCTGCACAGATTTTTTTTTTTTTTTTCTGTACACTCCACCTTGTCTCTTTCTTCTGCCACCTTCTCTTGTCCAAGCCTAAAGCACTGTCAAGGTCCTTCTCTGGCGGGCAAGAAAGGAAACCGAATGAGGGGTTAAATACTTCAGGTTCTGTATTAAAAAGTGCAAGAAAGAAGTGTGTTACTGGGTGGGGGGGGGTCTGTCAGGGTGACCATGTTATAGTTTAATCTTTTCCCAGACTGCCAGAGTATCTAATTTTTGTTGTTTGCCTGCACTTTTTATTTTTCTGGATACAAAATAAACTCAGTCCTCTCGCTTAGAAACCCAGTGATAGGTATGTTAGGACTTTCATATTGTGATTTCTAATATAAACAGTGCAAAAGAAAATAGGAGGCTGGTTTATTTTTCCCATGTGGAATTGTTTTCTTAGGATGACAGTGAAATTCTGTACCTTAGACACAGTGCAGCATCTGGCTGTGCATAAGGTTACATCGACAGGGGGCCAAAAATGTGCAGAATTGCCTTTTTGCTTCTCAGTCTGCAAGATGGCAGTGATAACCTAACTTTCATTGGGTTGACAAAGAGGCTAGAACTGGATGAAGAAATTGGGAAGTGAGGATTAAAGTAGAAGGTTTGCAACTTTCCCCTGCTATTTCTAATTAAACAATTTGTAGAATAGGAGAATTCACAGAACATAAAAACAACCCTCTAAGATAGGCCATTTTTGTTGTGCTGTCCTGGTTTGAGTTAGAACCAGTTCTGCTCAGTGCTGTGATTTCCCAGCTCAGGCTCTGCTCACTGAGGCACTTTCTGAAGTTCAGGGCAGATTTGCATAGCCAGGGGCGGCTTCTAGCAGGAAGAAACTGATGGGGAGAGAGTTCCTGCCAAGGGCTGAGCTGTAGAAAGGCTCTGCCTGGGACGTGATCCTCTGCAGAGCAAGGGCACTACTGCAACTTCTGCCTTACATTGAGGGGCAGGAAGGCAGAGGTGGCACCTGCAGGGAGGAGCAGGCAGGACAGGTGACCCTCAACTGCCTAAATAGGGATTGCAGCGCATGGATGGCATCTTCAGGGCCAAGCTGAGGGATCACCAGGGTCAAGCCTGGTGGCCTGCACCCTCAGCAGGTTTGCAGATGACACCAAACTGTGTGGCACAGTAGACTTGCTAGAGGGCAGGGATCCATCCAGAGGGACCTGGACAGGCTGCAGAGCTGTGCCCAGGCCAACCTCATGACATTCAACAAGGCCAAGTGTAAGGTCCTGCACCTGGGTAGGCACAATCCCAAGCACAACTCCAGGCTGGGTGGGGAATGGCTGAGAGCAGCCCTGAGGAACAGGCCCTGGGGGTCTGGGGTGATGAAAAGCTCAAGATGAGGCTGCAGTGTGAGTGCAGCCCAGACAGCAACTGTGTGCTGGGCTGCAGCAAGAGCAGTGTGGGCAGCAGGGCAAGGGAGGGGATTCTGCCCCTTTGCTCTGCTCTCCTCAGACCCCACCTGCAGTCCTGTGTGCAGTTCTGGAGCCCCCAGCACAGGAAGGACATGGAAGTGTTGGAGCCAGTCCAGAGGAGGCCACCAAGATGCTGAGAGGGCTGCAGCAGCTCTGCTGTGAGGACAGGCTGAGAGAGTTGGGGCTCTGCAGCCTGGAGAAGAGAAGGCTTCCAGGAGACCTTAGAGTAGCCTTCCAGGATCTGAAGGGGGCTACAGGAAGGCTGGGGAGGGACTATTGACAAGGTCTTGCAATGCCAGGACAAGGGGCAATGGGTTTGAAGTGGCAGAGGGGAGATTGAAAGTGGATGTTAGGAGGAAGTTGTTTGCAGTGAGGGTGGTGAGACACTGGCACAGGTTGCCCAGGGAGGTTGTGGCTGCTCCCTCCCTGGAGGTGTTCAAGGCCAGGTTGGATGAGGCCTTGAATGACCTGTTCTAGTGGGAGGTGTCCCTGCCTATGGTGGGGGGTTGAAACTGGATGAGCTTTGAGGTCTCTTCCAACCTAAACCATTCTATTCTATTCTAAGTCTCTTCTTCCCTTGGTGGTGTCTGGGCTGGGTTAGTTTTCTTTCCTGCCCCACTAATCTCTCTCCTTTCTTCCCTTTCTCTTCCCTTTGGGCAAGAGAAGACATTCATAGAGTGCCTGTCACTCATCTGGTGGCTGGCCCATCCCTAACCCTTGTCTGTCCTTACATGTGGCCTACAGCAGATGATTTAGGAAGCATGAGTTCAGGGGAAGCTGAACTTCTGTACTTCTTATGAAAGAGCCCCTCCAGGATATACTTGAGGACCTTTAATTACCTGTAACTGGTTTAATTTTTTAAACCTGTAGCAACGTGTTCCATGTTTTTGTGAACTGCATCTTAACAGCCTCAAAACATGTCCCAAACTGTGCTCTCAAACTGAGTAACCTGCTCTAGTTGCAGTGTCCCTGCTTGCTGCTGAGGGGTTAGACTAGATGACCTTTAAAGGTCTCTTCAATCCAAACCATTCTGTGATTCTCTGGATACCTCTTCACAATTCCAGCGGGTGCCTCTGCTGGCCCAAAGGGAGATCTGAGTGGCCTCTGTGTCTGGATGTGAAATGGATATAGCCATGCATGTTTCATAGCCTTGGCTTTAGGAGGTCAGATCCAAAGTAGTGTTTGCATTTTCCTAAAGTAAGGCTCTGAAGCAAATCCCTAAAAGCATAACAACTTCCTGATGTTAAGACAGGTGAGGATGGCAGAATGGTGATGGAAATAATTCCCTACCTATGGCAGAGGGTTGGAACTAGATGATCCTTGAGGTCCCTTCCAACCTTACCATTCTATGATTCTGTAATTGCTCAGAGGGAGTCTATGTATATATTAGTCATGTATTGAAAGAGAGAGGTGGAAGGGACTTCTGAAGATCCAGTCCCCTCTACTAAGGCAGGATCACCCACAGCTTGCCTAGGATCACAATGTCCAGCTGAGTTTGGAATCCCTCCAGAGGAGGAGGCTACACAACCTCTCTGGGCAGCCTGCTCCAGGGTTCCAGCACGCTTACACCCAACAAATTTCTCCACATCTTCAGATGGAACCACCTGGGTTCCAGTTTGTGCCTGTTGCCCTTTGTCCTGTCACTGGGCACCATTGAAAAGAGTCTGGCTCCATCCTCTTGCCCTCCCACCCTTTAGCTCTTTCTTGAGTATTGAGAAGATCCCCTCTCAAGCTGCTCTTCTCCAGGCTAAGCAGCCTGAAGTTTCTCAGCCTCTCCCCCTTGAAGAGATGCCTCAGTCCCCAGTATCTTTGTAACCTCTACTGGACTCTCTCCAGTAGCCCCCTTTGTCTGGAGTATGTTTCTTGCTCCAGTACCACTGAAGTGCAGGATGGAAAGAACATAACCTGCTCTTGTTTTTAATGTTTATTTTAGGAAAGACTCTTTGTCAGTGAAGAAAACATTGATGGATTTCTAGACACTGTGCTGTGCCCTTCCTTTTGCTCCCAGCCAGCATTGGAAAGTCAGCCATTAATTGAAACTGTTGATTTTACTGAGGACAGGATTCAAATCAGGTTGAAGGTAAGGAGCCCTCTGGCAGCAGTACTTACTGACGTATGTGTGTGTGACTGATGTATGTTCTTCAGCAAGGTCTTATCAGATATGACCTTTGTTCCTGTTTTGTCTTGATGTAGCAGGGAAGGCCATGGGTGGGCTGCTTTTGTGAATATAAATGTCAAGTTTAGAACATAGGTTAATGTCTTTGCCATTTAATGTGACCATGGGATCAAAACCTCCTACATTTCATTTAAGTTCACAGAGAACGCTGGAGGGCAGGGATGGCATCCANGAGGAGGAAGTTGTTCAGCATGAGAGTGGTGAGAGCCTGGAATGGATTGCCCAGGGAGGTGATTGAGGCCGGATCCCTGGAGGTGTTTAAGGCCAGGCTGGATGAGCCTGATCCTAGGGTAGGGTGTCCCTGCCCATGGCAGGGGGTTTGGAACTAGATGATCCTTGTGGTCCTTTCCAACCCTAACTGATTCTATGATTCTAACTGTGATACAATTGTTAGAGACAGCAGGAATGCACCATGGCACATACATATTAAAAGTCCAAGTGTTTCAAGGTCAGAGCTGATGCCAGTGTGCTGCAAACAAATGATGTCATCAGAATAAAACCCAGGATGTTCTTAAAATGGAAATAAAATGGTGAACAATCCATATCCTTTAAATACCCAAGAGTTTGGGCTGGAGTGATGCAACCCATGGTCAAAACAAGCCATCTTTTGCAGGGACACCTTTCTGAGTGTCTGGTAGTGAGAAGTGAACTTAGCCAGAAGGACTTTGGCTTAGGAGGGAGTGGAGAGGCAAAGAACCTGGCTTCTAGGTGTGGAAAGGGCTCCTTAAAATGGACAGAGGGTGCTCAGTCACTGCTGCTGCTTCACTCGGTGCCTTATTGCACAGGTAGAAAAAACTTTGAGGATTATGTCTGTGAAGAATCAGGTCTCATCATCTTCCAGTACATGAACTGGCCTACAAGAAAGCTGGGGGAGTTACATTTTACAAGGAATTTTGGTCATAGGATGAGAAGAAATGGATTGAAGCTTGAAGAGGATAGATTGAGACTGGACATGAGGATGAAATCCTTTACAGTGAGGGTGGTGAGACACTGGAACAGGTCGCCCTGAGAAGGGGTAGATGCCCCATCCCTGGAACTGTTCCAGGTCAGGTTGTCTGGGGCTCTGAGTAACCTGCTTTAGTTGGAGATGTCCCTGCAGATTGCAGGGGCTTGGACTAAGTGACCTTGAAAGGTCTCTTCCAACCCAAACCAGTCTGGGATTGTATGGTTCTATTAAATGCTCCTCTCAGATTCACCACTTGTGGTGATTAAGGCCTTGGTCAGGCTTCCAGAGTCACTCTGTGTATATAAAGGACAGAAGGTCTCTGGAGCCTGATAAAGGACTCAGATGACCTCCCTTTACAAAACATGAGATGGACAGATGAGGAAAACAAAACGTTAGCTTTGTAGAGAGGAAAAGGTCACACCCCCTCCCCAAATTCTTGGTGTCAGTAATTCATGTAAAACTTTCCTTAAAGGGAAGCTTTATATGCAGGGACAACTGGGTTCCTTCTGTAGCCACAAACTGCAGACTGCAGATACAGTTAATGTGGAGAGGACTTCTTGGAAAGTGAGTTCAGATGAAGTATGTGATCTCTGGAACTAAGCTGGAGGACTGAGTTTATCCTGAAGGCAGTGGCTCCAGCATTACTTGGCAGGCTTAACCTTTGTAGCTGGCATGGATTGTACATGAAAATTGAAAATTCAAGTTGTTGGAGAGCAGCTGAGTGTGTTTGTTACCCGAGGAAGGGCAGCTAAGATACCTTACAGCACACTTTCATGTGGGTGAATCATCTAGTGCTGAGGACTTACTAGTATTTTTTTTCACTTCTTGCTGGAGGGGACTGATTTTTGGGTCAGAGAGGGCTGGGGGAATGTGTGAGAGGATCCATTAATCCAGAGCTGCTGGATGGATCCTGGCTGCCCAGTGATAGGGACAAGAAGTTACCGTCTGCTTTATGCCGAAACAGTCACTGGCTGATGGTAAAATTGGTTAACTGCTGTTTTGACAGCACCAAGTCTCACAGCTCACACTCTCCTGAGGCAAACCACAGCAGTTCCTGGATTTGCTCACTTGGGCTGATTCAGTAGGTCAGCTCACTCACCACTTACACCTTCCACATGCTACAGGAGGGGACCTTCCCCAGCTGCAAGGTTAAAACAAACTTCTTGGAATGAGAGTTTAAATCCCTTGTCTCCTTTGGTGGCCCCTGAGTTCTGGAGAACAGCCTGGGTGTGGTGACTGGCTGCTCTTCACTGCTGCTCCTTGTGAACACCTGGCAGCAGCCCAGCAGCACTTCCTATGGCAGAGGAAACCCTCGGCAGGCAAACGACCTCCCTGCCACTCAGGCCCACGTGCCAGACAAGACCAGGAAACCTCAGTGATGAATTGACTTGGCCTGAGAATCACAGAATTACAGACTAGTACAAGTTGGAAGGGACCTCTGCAGTCCATCTTCCCTTCTACATCAGGGTCATCCACAGCAGCTTGCCCAGGGTCACAGTGTCCAGGTAGGGCAATCTGTCCAGAGAAGGAGAATCCACAACCTCTCTGGGCAGCCTGCTGCAGGGCTCCAGCACCCTCATACCAAAGCTTTCCCTTGTGTTCAGATGGAACCTCCTGGGTTCCAGTTTGTGCCTGTTGTCCTTGTCACTGGGCACCACTGAAAAGCGTTTGGCCCCATCCTCTTGCCCTCCACTCTTTAGCTCTTGCTGAGTATTGAGAAGATTCCCTCTCAGGCTGCTCTTCTCTAGGCTAAACAGCCCCAGGTCTCTCAGCCTCTCCTCACAGAGATGCTTCAGGCCCCTCGGCATTTTCCCAGCCTCCACTGGACTCTCTCCAATAGTTCCCTGCCTCTCTTGAAATGGGGAGTCCAGATCTGGACACAATACTTCAGAGGTGACCTCACTAGTGTGGAGTATGGGGAGGAGGAGAACCTTCCTCAACCTGTACAAGAAACAAATATCTTGGCCTGTTTCAGACATAAACCAGCCTATTTACTTTCTGGCAGCCACAGGAAGCAGCCTGCTTCGACCAGGATGGAACAGGAACAATGCTCAGCAGCTTAGAAGGAGATTCTGCTGAAGAGTCAAATGGGAACTGCCCTCAGACAAAGGCAGAAACAAACTGTACCACAGCTGAGACAGACGAAGGAGAATGTGCTGCAGGAACCAGCACAACTTCCACGCCTTCTGCAGCAGCTGAAACAATGGCAAAAGTAGGTTGTAGTTCACACCATTGTTTGCAGCATGAACCTTCTGACATGGGTTCAGCAACTCCTGACCAGTCTACTACAGAGGAACCAGGTTTAAATGGTGCTGTGGCAGTGGGCGAAACAGCAGTGGCCACAGGCCCTGACGAACGAACAGGAGGGCAGGTGGAAGGGGATGGAGATGCAGGGGCTGCACTCTCAGGATCGACAGAGGGGAACCAGCACCATAGAGCAGTCTCCCCAGCCCTGCGAGAAGTCAGCGCAGAGGATGGGAGCATGCAGGTAGTTAGGGTCCATGCAACGCCCTGGCCATTCATGTTTCAGAATGATTTCCTGTATGATTTGGACTAGTTTAGTTATCTGAGGATTTCCTTCTGTTGTTTGAAGCCTTCTGCCACTTCCACCTGCTGCTTTAGGGCTTCAGGGCTCAGAGCAGAACACAAGTTCCTACTGAAACTGAATTTTATTAAAATCATTAATATTTGTTAGTATTTTTGGACATTGACAGGTTGGATTTTTCTAATCGTAAGTGTGGGCTGAAATAGTTTTACTGCCAGGTGAGGTGCAGCTGAAGGTGAATCTTTGCTGGGGGAGGAAAACACATCTTTATTGTTTATACAACTTTTTTAGTTTTCTTTCTGCATTGCTGGGAGTATTTTGTGTATTTGTACATTTCCTCCTTCACTGGCTCCCAGAATTGCTCTGTGCACTTCAGGATTCATCGTCCCTCAAAGCTTTCACTCTGTGATAACCACCACAAGTCTAATCCTGCAGTTTTGAGCAATCAAATGAATTTTCTACTTACATGGAGAAGTTCTAATTAGTCTCCCAGAACTAACCATCTCTTCCATCCTAGGAATAGTTATTTCAGGTCAGCAGCACTCCACCATACCCCCAAGTCTGGCAGCTGGATTCAAGTGCATGATAAAAACATCTTCTCTTGTTGCATGTCTGTCACCATTAGGGTTTGTAAAAGGGATTCACTTTATCCATTAGCTGAGATTTACTCGTTAAGACCAGTTCACCTAGAGCTCCAGCAAGCCTTGCACTGGTTCAGCTCACACGACTAATAATAAACTTCTCAGTTCCCTTTCACACTGCTTCTGGAACAACTTTTCTTTAAACACATGATACAAACATGACACATGACACAAACATGTTTTAGAGGAAAGAAACCAAAATCTCCTGTTCTACCCTCAATGTTTATAAATATATGAGGTGAGTGCCAGGAGCATTGAGCCAGGCTGTGGTCAGTGATGCCCAGTGACAGGACAAGGGGGCAATAGGTGGAAGTTGAGGCACAGGAGGTTCCATGTGAACCTGAGGATGATTTTTTTGCCTGTGAGAGTGACAGAGCACTGGAACAGTCTACTCAGGGAGATTGTGGAGTCTCCCTCTCTGGAGATATTCAAGAACCATCTAGATGCATTCCTGTGTGATCTGCTCTAGGTCCTCCTGCTCTGGCAGGGGGACTGGACCAGGTGAGCTTTGAAGGTCCCTTCCAGCCCCTGACATTGTATGATTCTACCCTCTTTCCAGTTGAAGGGTTTGCTGGGTTGGATTTGACCCTTCTCAGCTCTGACCCACAGCTTCCGGTGGGAAAGATCAAAGGGCAGAGGCAGCAGCCCCGTGACACTGAAAATGGAGCAGGTATGAACACTGATACAAAATCCTGGCAGTTAAGTTACCCCTGGATTTAAAAAAAAAAAAAAATAGCATTTCGGTGCAGTCAAAATAAACACCTGCATGCTACTTAGGAGCATTTCACAAAAACCTGGCACTCACGCACATTTAACTGGTGAGAAGTGGTGCTAAGAGAGCTTTGCTACACAGCCTTTCATATTATAGAATGGTTTGGGCTGGAAGGGACCTTCAAGATTATCTGGTTCCAATGCCCCTGACATGGGCAGGGACACCTCTTACTAGACCAGGTTGCTCAAGGCCTCATCCAACCTGGCTCTGAACACTTGCAGGGAGAGGATATCCTCACTTCTTCAGGCAACCTGTGCCAGTGTCTCACCACCCTTACTGTAAAGAATTTATTTATGTCCCAAGTTGCATGCTGAGCTCTACCATGCTGCAGGTTCATCCTCCAGCTGCAGCCAGCCCATTTGCTCTGGGGCCCTTTTCAGCTGGGTTTTTCAAGGTGCACTGCTGAGCACCAGTGTACTCCAGCCATTGATCAAAGGTCACACTTTGCTGTTTGAGTCAAGGAGCTGCCTTTTGCCTGCCAGTGTAGGGGGTGCTGGATACAGCACAACACCCAATGATGGGCTGACTGGGTCTTGGCACTTGACTCCATCTCCCCTTACATCACCTTCACCACAACCCAGAGCCTTGTAGCCCTAAGAGCAGCAACCAAAAAGTGCATTTCTTCCAATCCCTCCCCCCAAATCTCTCAGTATAAAACCTCCCTCTGCCTATATCACCTCAGTGTAGTTTCCTTTCTTGAACACCCTTCCCTGTCCTACAAAGAGCTTCCTACTGTTCCTCATGCTTCTAAGCACAGCGGCAGTGTTTGGTTGAGCCCAGGCTGTCACCCAGCAGCTTTCAGCTCCGGTGCAGCATTTCTACTACATAGCAGCATTCAGGGTTTGTTTTACTGGTGGATTTCCACAGCTGACTGACTTGAAAGCTGACTTTTCTCTTTCAAATCTAAACAAAAGAGGGGTCATGCCAAACACTTCATAGAACAGGAGAATAGAACCTTCAAGATCATCTAGTTCCAGCTCCCCTATTTGTTACTTAATTCTGCATCAATTAGCATAATTACAAAGTTCATAATGAAGTTAAGCACAGGCTGTGACCATGGGTGATGGCACGTGCTCAGCACTCTGAAATAAAGACATTTAAAGACAAGACTCCCCCCACACCCCAGTCCTGCCCACCCCTTTCCTTTCTTTCTAGCACCATGACATCACCTTTCTGTCAGAATCAAGAACTTCTCTGGTAGTTACAAAACAACAAGTTTTATTTCAGCAGAACTAAAAAAAAAAAAAAACCCAAACAAACAAAACAATCTCAGATTTCTCTACATTGCAGTGAAAATAATGAAATGGGCATTGTTCTGGTTTTTTTTAATCCTTCATATGTTCATCCAGACATCGCAGCCAAAGCCAGGATGCAGATACTAGGCATGAGGTGACCCTGGGTGGGATGGCAGAAGGTGCCACCTTCACCACACAGGAAACACTCTCCCCAGCCAGAGCACTGCAAGCACCAGTGAAGATCCACTTAAACGCCAGTTTCCTCCTCCCAGTAAACAAAGCAGCGACAACTGTTAGTGTAGGGGCTGCGACTGCTGCCCAGCAGCACCATGTCACCAGTTTCCAGAGGCTGGTTGCTGAAACCATGAAAGATTTGTTTTACTCTGTTGGGACACCTTTATCAAGAACGTTTATTCAGATTAAAGCAGAAACCAACTCGATAAATGCTTGGGGTGGGGGGGGCTTTTTGTTTACACATGTGTGCGTCTGGAAAAGACAGCATGGAACAACTCAAAAAGGCTGTGAGAAGGTTCCTCACTGAAGTCTGCGGTAGCTTTTACAGAGTTCGTGGTCCCTAATGTCTCCCCAGCCTCCATTTTTCACGTGAGGAGAAAGGGGGGCCATGGAGTACCTTTTACTGATGGTCATGGTCTCAGGAAACAGGTACTGTTGGTTGCTGTTCAAGAGAGAGTCAATTTTGGCACTCTGGGTGGAGGGTCTGCAGGATTTCTTGTGGTGCATGCCACAGTCCCCCGTGTGAAAAATCCTGGGGATTTCAGGAACCAGCACTTTCCAGAACTTTGGAAGACAAGAGACAGTCAAGTGCTGCAGAGTCCAATCCCAGTTGTAGTCATCGTAAGTGCAGAAGGCATCCGTGCACTCGATGAGCTTCTGGTAGGTGTCTCTGCCGAAGGCCATGCCCATGTTGTGCTCGGTGGACTTCCACGTCTTCATCTCCACCTTGTCGGCGCGGCCGGCGAAGCCACCGCGGACGGGGCTGTAGGTGCCCAGGGAGATGATCTGGCACTCGGGGCACTCCTGCTCACGCAGGGCCCACAGCTTTTTGAGGACGTGGTAGAAGTCAGGGGCCAGGTAGTGGTCCTCTTCCAGGAAGAGGACGGGCCCGGCGTGGTCCCGCAGCGCCCGCACCCTCTCCCAGACGAAATGCAGCTTCCACCACCAGTGGTGCTTGGTCTGGGAGAAGCGAGCTTCGCGGTAGTGCCCGAACGAATCGGGGTACTCGGCGTTGATGCAGCCCAGCCGCAGGGCCGCCGCCTTGCCCACGTCGCGGGGACAGTCCCGGGGGTCGTGACCGGGGAACTCACGGGGGTAGAGCTGGATGCTGAAGGGGAAAAAAACCTGCAGGACCGGGCAGAAGTCCACGCGTGCCGCCAGCCGGTTAAGCTCCTCCGACCACAGGTCGTGGCTCAAAACCAACAACACGTTCTCCACTCCCGCCGCTCGCCGCAACGATTCCAACAGCAGTCTCAAATGTTCGGCTCGATCGTGCACTTGCACTACCAGTACCACGTCTGCGGCGCTACCGGAACGGACCGGGAAGCGGCCGGCGTTCCTCACCGGTTGGTCAAAGTTCAACCGGTAAACGAGCGAACGGTAGCTCAACGTCCCGTTCTCCGTCAGCAACAACGGAGCAGGTGACACAACCGAAACGTTAACAACGGAGCGACGAGGCGGTGGCGGTTCGCTAACCCTCGCCGGCTCCCCGGTGATACCGGTACCGCCCCGCTGCTGCTGCCGCCTCCTCCCGCCGTTTCCTCCGCCGCTTCCCCACAACGCTAACGCGCAAATCGCCAACGCCAAAGCTAACAGCAACACCTTCCGCTTATAAATCCGCAGACGCATCCTTACCGGCGGCGGCGGCCGCCGCTTCTCCTGCCGCTCCTCCCGCCGCCGCCGCCGCCGCCGCTTCTGCTCCCCACAGGCAGCGCGCCCGCGTTACCGCCGCCCCACGCGCACACGTCGCCTCACGCCATTGGACACCGGTAGAGCTGGCGGCGCTGCTTGATCGGGTGGAGGAATTGTCACTCACTGGCACTTCCGGTGGGAGGAGTATGGGACAACTGGGCGCCGCCATTACCAAGACAGGAAGGGTGCGAGGATGTGGGAGGGGCTCGGTACGAGCCCCACCTCCCGGTCCCGGTTTGTGTCCCCCGAGGGAGAGTTAAGCACTAATTAGAGGGGGGGGCGGGGTGTGGGGGAAAGTAAGAGGGAATTACTGTGGAATGGGATGGGTAAGAGAAGGAAATCGAACGAGACGGGCAAAGGTGATAAAGTAATTATAGGCTTGGACGAAAAGAACACACAAAATCGGCCTCGAGTGGCAAAAAGCAGGTAAGAAAGTAAGTGTAGGAGTGGGAGGGTAAGATAAAATCATGGCGGATTGGAAAGGATTGGATTAAATCACTGAATGAAAAAGAAAAAAATATGAATACATAAATATAAAAAAAAATTAAAATTAGAACAACAAAAAAAAAAAAGCCTAGAACCACAACAACAACAAAAAAGCCTCACCACTCTGGGTAACCTAGGCCAGCTTCTTGCTATGCTCAGGGTAGAAAATTTCTTCTTTCCTTCTCTCTAGTCTGAATCTCTCTCCTGTGGATTAAAACCATTTTGTCATCAACCATAACTGCTGCCACATCTCAGGTTGCTCCTCACACTTTAGACCACATTTAGCTCTCACCTGAAGCCCAGCCTAGGTCAGTTCTACACTCAGTAAACGCAGATTTCCTGTTTTCCCATTGGAATTACCTATGATGGCCACAGCAGTGAACTCAGCCATCAGCCAACCTGTGTGTAATTCACTCCTGGACACTCAATCCTGCTTCAGAAAGTAACCACAAGACATCCCACATTTTAAGGCACAGGATACCTAAAGACTTTTCGAGGAGCTTTTGTTCCACAGTGATTCAATACCTCAGCCACAGAGGAGCTAAGAGACAGAATAAGAGTGTGTGGATACTCAGGATTATTTCATTGCCTTCACCAGGAAAAAGGGCAGGAGGTTAATTCCTACAACAGACTGGATGAAAAACTGGTTGGAGAAACCACAATTCACATCTACTGAGAAGGGTTCCAAAATTTATTGAAGTCAACACAGTGAACAATTCAAGAACCTTTAAAACACAAGAAACAAAATTCGTGTCAGGCATTTAGAAAAAGAAGTTTCTGGTATCACAAAGAGATAAAACCCAAACCCACTTCCTGTGGTAAAAAAACCCAGCAGTAATGCTGGTCCTTGCTTGAGGTGAGAATGCTGTAACAGAACTTGAAGCAGCAGCACCTGGAGTGACATGACCAGTTTTGAGCTGGTCAAATGATATCTCTTTGTAGCAGCCAAGTTGCCCTGTAGTAAACAAGTTGGGAAGAGTCCAGTGATAAAGTCAGTGTGGTTGTCTTCTGTAGGTGGAGTTCAGAGCTTCGTGTGGAAGGAAGCAAACCAGTTTGATTCATGCCCAGCTTCCCTCTAGCAAGAACAAATCCCACCATGAAGCAAATGGTCATGATGCTCCCAGCAAAGTCACAGTAAGAGGAAAAAGAAAGCAAAATCCATTCTAAGGAGGTTTCATGTCCTACCAAAGAGGTCGTAATGGTGAAGGAACAGTCAGGCGACCAGATCAGGCTGCCAGCATCCCTCCCTGCAAGACCCTATGACAACACATGTGGATAAACAAGCAGAAAACAATTTCAGGCTCCTCTGTCACTGGACACAACTTCAGGCAGAGCTTTTCTACCCGTGAGTGGTCAGCCATTGCTCTGCAGGTACCTGTCCAGGAACTGGGAGTAGCAGGCTAGAGAACAGAAGTAGCAGATGATGGGTGCTTCTGTCCCTCCCATGTTGTCCACAAGGACCACCGTATGAGCTACATGATGGAGATTCATGGTCACTGTGATCTGAATGAAGCTGCTCAGACAGGCACTTCCACACTGGCACGTTTTAGCCACTTCCAGATCTTCACAAAGGTGGGAAGGAAGGAGGTGACCACCAAAATGGATTCTGTTGAACGAGAGAAGTGTGAATTTACCAGAAAATGAGCCAATGCCAGTTAAACACAGTGACACGATGTAAGGACCAGCTGGAACAAATAACTCTCTGAGGTCAGAGACAAGGGAAATCTGGAATTTTGCAATACTGCATTAGGAATTAAGCACCCCTTTCTAAGACAGTCTCCATAAACAGGCAACAGTGTCACTGAGCACTCAGTACCAAGGACCAGGGCCTTGAGCAGCCTGGTCCAGTAGAAGGTGGCCCTAGCCATGGCAGCCGGCCCAAACTGGATGATCTTTGACAACAAACCATTCTATGACTCTACGACCTGAACTGCAGGAGACACTGCAAGAACAACAGGTTGTTCACACAAATCCTAGCAGCCTGTAGCACAGCAATAGAGAATGAAAAAGATTAATAGTAATTATAATTGATAATTAATAATAAATAACCAGACAACTGGCCAGATATCTGCTCATCTCTCACACCGGTCAGGTTGGTTGCTGTATTTCATCCTGGCCTAACAACGCACCCACGATTTACTCTTCACTTTCTAACAGGAACCATGTTAGAAACCTTGGTTTGGGCTGAAGGGACCTTCAAGGTCATCTAGTCCAACCCCCCTGCAGTCAGCAGGGGCATCTGTAACTAGAGCAGGTTGATCCCAAATAACCTGACCTGGAATGGTTCAAGGATGGGACATCAACCACCTCTCTGGACAACCTGGGGAAGTGTCTCATCATCCTCAGGGTAACAACAACAAAATCTCTCCCATCTGAATCTCCTTCATTTAGTTCAAACCATAACCCGTGATTCTGTCACAACAGGCCCTGCTCAAAAGTCTATCCACAGCTCTTTTTTCTTGGACCCTCAAAGCATTTGAAGGCCATTAGAAGCTCTCCCTGGAGCCTTCAGTTCTCCAGGCTGAAGAATGTCAGCTCTCTCACCTTCCACCCATTGCAACATTGTTATGGCCTCCTTTGGCCCCACTCCAACAGGTTCATCTCTCTACTGTGCTGAGGACTTCAGGGCTGGCCCCAGCACTGCAGGTGGGGTCTCAGCAGAGCAAAGGGGCAGAAATCCCTCCCTCCACCTGCTGCCCACACTGCTGGGGATCAGCGCAGACAAGGTTGGATCTGTGCTGTGAGTGCACAGTGCCAGCTCAAGTCAACATAAAGAAGTGGCAGTAGTGTAAAAACACCACACCCAGAAGAAAGAGGAGACAAAAGTGAGGCCTTTTACACTGCAGGTGACAAATGAACGTTCTCTTGATACACCACTCATGTGCTCTGTTGTGCCAATAATGACATCCAGAGACAGGAACAAGAACTGCTGCTTTTTAAATCTGCATTGTTCCTGGTAAGTTCAAAGGCAAGTGTAGGAAAGGAAAGGCTGAGAGACCTGGGGCTGTTTAACCTGGAGAACAGCAGGCTGAGAGGGGATCTGATCAGTGCTCAGCAAGAGCTAAAGGGTAGGAAGCAGGAGCCTGGGGCCAGACTCTTTTCAGCGGTGCTCAGCAAGAAACAATGGGCACAAACTGGAACCCAGGAGGTTCCATCTGAACATGAGGAGAAACTAGTTTGGTGTAAGGGTGCTGGAGCAGGCTGCCTAGAGAGGTTATGGAGTCTCCTTCTCTGGGAAGATTCCAAACCCACCTGGCCAATGTGATCCTGGGTAACCTGCTATGGATGACCCTGCTTTAGCAGGGGAGGTTGGACTGGATGATCTCCAGAAGCCTCATTTAACCCTCACCACGCTGGGATTCTGTGTACAAAATAAATTATTTTCCTGAAGTACTCTGCTCAGGTACTGGGTACTGCCAGTGCCCAGCTGTCCCTGGGGACTCAGAATGGTTCTCAGTGACTCACATCCTGACTACACCTACACATTCCCAATTCTTTCTCCATGCCATCACTCACATTGCCAAGGCTTGTCTGGGGTTTTTTCCCCTCACCACTTCAGTCTCAGAATATCCTTTTTTCCCATCAGGAAACACATAATCACAGCTCTGGTACTTCCCCACACCACCACTACGAAGACTGATTTCCAAACATTTGGTTTTTTGCACCTTCCCTTTTTTTTGTTTTCTTCCTTTCTCCAGTTTTTTTCCATCCTATCATCCCTCCTGTGTCTCCTCCCTTGTTAACTCTTGGCTCTGGTGAACATCAGACACTATTTGTAGCCCACTTGTCTTAACAGATTTCTTTTAATTTCAGGTATCAGGACTGCTCTGACCAATGCTGTCTCCTAATAATGACAGAGCTATGGGTGAGAGGACAGTTTTCATTGTCCCTTGTCTCACTAAGGCTCCTGGAACCCTTTGTTTTGTTCTGTGTGCTGTCACTGTTTTAAATTCCGCTGGATGGGATGCAGAGGCTGAGTTAATCATGGAATCACAGACTAGTTGGACAGAAGCTTAAAGGTCATCTAGTCTAACCCTCCTGCAGTCAGATGGGCCATCTGCAACTAGAGTAGGCTGCTCAGAGTCCCAAACAACCTGACCTGGAATAACTCCAGAAATGGGGCACCTACCACTTCTCTGGGCAACCTGGATCAGTGTCTCACCACTCAGTGTCAACAACTTCTTTCTTCTATGTAGTCTGAATCTGTCTCTTCCAGTTTAAAACCATTTTATATCCTCAGGTGCCCCAGTAACATAACCAATCACTAAAATCTGACCAGGCTTATTTTCTCTAGAAAAAGAAAAAACCCAAACCCTTAATATTTTTATCACCCCCCCTGAAATTTCTGTCAAGTTGGAAGACACGTGGAACTGAATTACTCCAGTACAAATCAGCAAGGTCAGAAGTGGATAAATTTGAAGCAGAACATTTGGTTGCTCAGCTCATTTCCAGGGTGTGCCCTGCATGCCTGTGGCCACCTTTAGCACTGACTTTTGAGCTGCTGACCCAGGCTGATGGGGCACTCCCCATCCCCAAGGCAGGAATGGGCACAGCAAGATTAGGAACACTTCAACTCTGTCTCATGCTCCTCTTTTTTCCTGTCTCCCTGACTTTTTTTTTTTTTTTAATTATTCCTTTTTCCACTCAGAACAGGGTGGGAGTAGTAGCAGCTGGTACCAGAAGGCTCTGGAAGTGGTGTGGGGGAAGGAGAGAAAACTGCTAAGAACCAGCAACCTGGCAAGGACCACATTCACACGGTGAAATAAATTTACCTCAGAACTGCGCTTCTCTACCCTCACTTCCAAGCAAATTAACAGTTCAAGGAAAAGGTAGAGGAGGAAACCTACAAAATCTCACATAGGGAGAAGCTTGCAGCAGGTAATGTCAAGCCCACATGACATTTGTCCTCTGAGAAGCCATCTCATAGTACCTTTCTAGCTCAACTTGTGTGAGGTCTTATCTAAAGCAGAAACAGACCCAGTCTGTAGCCAGAAGTTGTATGGTGGAGCCTTTTGCCAACACACTGTTCTCACACAGCATAGTGAGTATCATCCACACCTTTAGTCTTCTTCATTTCCTCCATTACTGCGTAGAACAAAGGGATGATTTCACCAGTGGAATTTAAAAGCCTTAACCTTAGGATTAAGAGGTGAAAAAACCCCAAAACAACAGAAAAAAAATAGTTAAGGAAGTTTAGACTCAGAATGGTTTGGGCTGAAGGGACCTTGAAAGGTCATCTAGTCCAACCCCCTGCAGTCAGCAGGGACATCTGCAACTACAGCAGGTTGCACACAGCCCCAGGCAACCTCACCTGGAATAGTTACAATGATGAGGCATCTACCACCTCTCTGGGCAACCCGGGCCAGGGTCTCACCAATCTCAGTGTAAAACATTTCTTCCTTGTCTCCCATCTGAATCTTCCTGGTTTAGTTTCAAACTATCAGCCCTTGTCCTGTCACAACAGGCCCTGCTCAAAAGTCTGTCCCCAGCTTTCTGATTGGCCCCCTGGAGCCCTCTTCTCCAAGCAGACCACCACCAACTCTCTCAGCTTCCAGACTTTGCATCATTGCTGTGACCTTCTCTGGCCCTGCTCCAGCAGGTCCATGTCTCTCCTGTGCTGAGGACTTCAGAGCTGGCCCCAGCACTGCAAGTGAGGTTCTTAGCATAGCACAGGGGCAGAATCCCTTCACTCCACCTGCAGCCCCCACTGCTGAGGACTTGACAGGTTTGACACAGAGTAGGTGCCACATGNCAGGGGGTTGGAACTAGATGATCCTGGAGGTCCGTTCCAGCCTTACCATTCTATGACTCTATGTACTCATCAGGCTACTCTTACCTGTAGTTCAGGGTTGCTCTTGCAGCACACTCCAATAAAGTCAAAGGTATTTTCAGCTGGATGTTGGGAACAAGAGGATTTGGTTGCTCAAAAGGATTTCCAAAGAGATCCAGGTTTTCAAGACAGAGTTTCCTAAAATCACTGGGCAGGAAGGGGAGCTTGTTTCGAGCTGCCGACAGAAAGCGCAGCTGCTTTAACTGGCCGATCTTGAATGGCAACCTAATCAACTCGTTGTCATCCAGCTTCAGGTTCACAAGCTCCTGCAGCTGGCAGAACTGAATGGGAAGTGCTTTCATTTTGTTTTGGCTGAGGTCCAAGAACTGCAGAGATTTCTGGAGGGTGGAGTTGCAAAGAGCCCCACTGAAGGACTCCAAGTGATTGTCATGCAAATTGAGCTCCTGAAGACAGGTCAGGTCACCAATGGTAGCAGGCAGCTGCTTGATGTGGTTATGACTTAGGTCTAGTTTGCGGAGCTTCTTCAAGGAGAGCACTCGTGTGTCGATTCGAGCCAGCTTGCAGTAGGAGGTCTGGAGGTGCTCCAGGGAATAAGGGAAGTTTTTAGTGAGAGGATAGTCCCTTCTTGATGTTATGATCATTTTGGCCTTCGGTTTTTCAACTTCTGAGGTCTTTGCTGGTACCAAAGCTGAGAGCGGGAGAGCTCCTGTGTCAGTCCCCTGGTGAGCCAGTCTCACGGCTGAGAGGAAATTCTTTAGATTGCTAGCATTTGCCTGCAGGAAAACACCAAGGTGGAAGCTCATTAATTCTTCTGCTCGCTGCTACAAACACGTTCTGAACTGTTTTGTACGTAACAGAATCATTTAGATTGGAAAACATCTCCAAGACTGAGTCCAACCATTAACCCAGCACTGCCAGGTCACCACTAAACCATGTTCCTCAGCACCACATCTGCACAGCTTTTAGATTCCTCCAGGGATGGAGACTCCACCACTACCATGGGCAGCCTGAGTCCATGACTTGACAACACTTTTGGGGAAGAAATTTTTCCTCATGTCCAACCTTAATCTCCTCTGGTACAACTTGAGGCCATTTCCTCTTGTCCTATCACTTATTCCTTGAGAAGAGACCAACTGATCTGCATTGGGTAAATCCCCTCTCAGGCTGTTATTCTCCAGGCTCAACAGCCCCAGGTCTCTCAGCTTTTCCTCCTCACAGAGATGCTCCAGCCCCTCAGCAGCTTTGCAGCCTCCACTGGACTCTCTCCAGTAGCTCCCTGTCTCTCTTGAACTGTGGAGCCTAATCTAAAAAGCCCCTACCTGGCTCCATCCTCCTTTCAGCAAGTTGTAAAGAGACAGAAGGTCTCCCTCTCAGCCTCCTTTTCTCAGACTGAACAACCTCAGTTCCCTCTGACACTTCTCACCAGACCTGTTCTCTAGACCATTCATCAGCTTTTTTGTCCTTCTCTGAACCTGCTCCAGCACCTCAATGTCCTTCTTGGAGTTGGGAGCCCAAAACTGAACCCAGTATTCAAGGTGTGGCCTCACTGCTGCCCAGTACAGGGAGACAATCCCTGCCCTGGCCACACTATTGCTGATCCAGGCCAGGATGCCAGTGCTCCCAGATATTTCTCTCCTGGGCAGTTCCTAGCCACTCTGCCTCAAGCCCAGACCATTCATGGGTTTGCTGGGCCTTGCTGAACCTCAGCCCACTGATCCAGCCTGTCCAGCAGATCAACACTCCCATCCAACTTGGAGTTACCTGCAAAAAGCACTGATGGCCCCCACAATCCCCTCATCCAGTCACTGATAAAGATATTAAAGAGAAGTGGCTCCAGCACTGAGCCCTGGGGAACACCACAGGTGACTGGTTGCCAGCTGGAATTAATTCCATTCCCCACCACTCTTTGGGCTCAGAGATTCAGCCAGATTTCTACCCAGCAAAGAGTGCACCCATCCAAGCCATAAGCAGTCAGTTTCTCCAGGAGGATGCTGTAGGAGACAGTGTCAAAGACTTGAATGAAGTCCAGGTAGACACATCCACAGCCTTTCAATCATCCACATGGATCAGGAGCTACTAACTCAGCAGGGCAATGAAATGGGGAAACAGCCCTTATTCAGTGGATGTGCTGTTTACAGTATTTAAGAACAAATGGGATGCACAGTTTGAATCAGAAGTTAGGACCTCTCTGAACAATCTAGATCAACAAAACTGTGCTGCATCACTGGGGAAAGCTACAAAGCACTGAATTCACAGCTGAAAATAAAGTACAGGAAAAAAAATAATAAAACACTGGGTTTGTTTTTTGTTTTTTTTTTTCCCCACTGTGATCTTCCTAACCTGCAGCAGGATAAAGGGACAGTTGATAAAAAGAGATCTAGAACTTGAGGCAAATAACTTCTGGAAGTTGTAAGGAAGGAAAGTAATGGAAGCTGAGGTTAAGTTCACCATCAAGGAAGGTGGAAAGCTTCAAGGCAGGTTAAACAAGTGCTTCTGGTCACACAGAGCTCTCTAGGGTTGTGACAACATCAAACAAGAAAATAATTATTTGCAGTCCTTCTGCAAACAACTGATTTTGCCTTAGGTGGGATAAAATGACGACAGTAAGGACAGAGTCAAAATTCATGCAGTACCAGATGCCCTGTGCTTTAAATAAAGGCCATGAAAGCTGTGATATATTTGTTCTACTGACAGAATTAGCTTTTATGACCAAAGATTTCTCTCCTGTAGTACTCCCAGCAAGTCTCTATGCAAGCTGATGTGTAGCTGGTGGACACTGAGCTACACAGTGAATTCCAAAATAAAAAGTGTGATGTGCTCATACAAGTAAAAGTCATCTCTCACTGAAAGAAAGAACAAACTGGGAGGTTTGGTGTGGTTCAATGTCAAGAAGTTTGCACTCTTGACACTGGTTCCAGCTGTAGCTTGCCCAAACCCTAGTGACATCAATTTCTGCATCTGAAAGACAATTTTGTTGCTGATAGCAAATTCCAGAAGGTCTATAACTCGCTTACTTAATATGCTATGAGCACCTTGAAAAGCAGAGTAATGATCTCAGAGACTTCTGAATGTAAAGCAATCAATGGAATAAAGGCCAAATCTATTTGACAGCATCAGTAATCACAGAATCTCAGCATGGTGAGAGCTGAAAGGGACCTCTGGAGACCATTCAGTCCAAGTGCCCTGCTAAAGCTGTGGACAACCCTACAAGCTGCCCAGGATCACAATGTCTAGGTGGGTTTGGAATCTCTCCAAAGACAGAGGTTCTGCTCCAGGGCTCCAGCACCCTGACATCAAACAAGTTTCTCAGCATCTTGAGATGGAACCTCCTGGCTTCCAGTTTCTGCCTACTGTCCCTTGTCCTGTCTCCAGGCACCACTGAAGAGTCTGGCCCCATCCTCTTGCTCCCCACCCTTCAGACATTGATCTGCATTGGGAAAATCCCCTCTCAGGCTGCTCTTCTGCAGGCTCAACAGCCCAGGTCTCTCAGCCTTTCCTCACAGAGATGCTCCAGCCCCTCAGCAGCTTTGCAGCCACAACTGGACTCTCCCCAGTAGTTTCCTGTCTCTCTTGAACTGTGGAGCCTAATCTAAAAATTATTCTTTAAGCATCCCATGCATATGCTCCCTTTCACCTCCTGATGTGATACCCTCCAGACAACAGGGAAGCTGCAGGCCAAAAACCTTTGCTTCCAAGACCACCATCAGTCATTATCTCAGCCTATGTAACTAAGACAGGCAGATTTGTCACATTTCTGAGTGTAATAAGTAGTTAAATTTGGAAGTTAAGGAGAAAATGCCCTTCAGATCTGTAAAGATGAAATAAAATACACAACTACATACTAGAATGGAGTTACAGGCAATATCTCATAGCACTAAAGAATAGTTTGGGTTGGAAGAGACTTTTAAGAGTTATCTAGTCCAACCCTCCTGCAGTCAGCAGGGACCTCTGCAACTAGAGCAGGTTGCTCAGAGCCCCAGACAACCTGACCTGGAATGGTTCCAGGGATGGGGCATCTACCACCTCTGAGCAACCTGGGCCAGGGTTTCACCATGCTCAGCATAAAAAAAGTTTTGCTCTCAAAGAACAAGAGTCTGCTTCTTGTAGCCAAAAGCTCTAGGCTGTTAAGTTTATGGGTTGTTCACATGACTTCCAACTAAGAGTAGTTTGTGTTGTGGAGGAGATTTGTCTGAAGGATCCACAAGACCTTTCTAAAGGCAACAGAGAATCTGTAAAACACAATGTTGAGAAACCTTTAGTGTGCTGACAATACTACTACGATAAAAAGCAAAAAAAGGATTGGAAGAGTTCAGGACAATTTAGTGCCCCAAGTCTGAAGCCTCAGCCACGAATGATGTCAGGAAATGTGGTTAATCTGTGTTGATTACAAGTCCCTTGTTTCAGAGCTAAATGAATGATGACAAGGCAATCAGAGATTACCTGGATTTCAGACCTTGCGTGCGGTGCAGCAGGCATGGGCTTGCTGAAGGAGAAAAGAAACCCAACCCACAGTGACTTTATTTTTGCTCCAGGGTTGAGAACTCCAGACTGATGTTTCTCAGCTTAATTTCTGATGTGGCTGAATGCAGCAAATCACCTGGCTGCTTGGCAGAGCACAAAGAGGGGGGTTTGGCATGGTGGCTGCACCTGGAAATCTCTTTTCGACAAAGCTTTTGTCCACACTTGGAGAGTTAAAAAGCTGTGCTTGGCATTGGTGAGGCCACATCTTGAATACTGGGTTCAGGTTTTGGGTCCTCACTTCAAGAAGGACATTGAGGTGCTGGAACAGGTCCAGAGAAGGGCAACAAACATGGTGAAGGGTGTGGAGAACAGGTCTGGTGAGGAGCAGCTGAGGGAACTGGGGTTTTTCACCCTGAAGAAAATGAGGGTGAGGGGAGACCTCATTGCTCTCTGCAACTTTGAAAGGAGGCTGAAGCCAGATGACAGTAGGTCTCTTCTCCCAGTTAACAAGCCATAGGACAAGAGGAAATTGCACCAGGGAAGGTTCAGGTATTAGAATAAACTTCTTCATTTCAAGGGTTCTCAAACACTGCAATAGGCTGCCCAGGGAGGTGGTTGTATCTCCAATGCCAGCTGTTTAAAAAACACACTGGATTTGGTTTAAACTTTCTTTTCAGTCTAACAATGTCACCAAGTATCTTTTCATACAGAAAACATCAAATGCAGATAACTAAATTACTGCCCACACTGTGAATGCCTGCCAGAGTTTCCTTACAGCCCCTCTGAGTGATCTAAATCAGATCTTGTAGCACTAAAACACAGACCTTTGCTCTCTAACGTTGTGCTACTAGTAGAATCTCTTACAACAGGCCTGAATTTGTACCTCTCTTCCAAAATAAACTTTTCTGACCTCTCACACTTCAGCAGAAATGTTCAGAGTAGCAAGAAGTTATTCTGGATTTAACACAATGTGTGTGAGCTTTAGGGTTTTTTTTTGCAGGTTATAGGGAATATTTGATTCTGTCAAGACACAAATTGATTGGATTAGGACACACACTGCTTTTCTGTTTAATCCTGTAACACAAACTGCTCTCTTCAAATTATTCAGCTAGCTGAAATGATTCAATTATCTCCTTCAGGCCCAAGAAACACAGGTGCAACAGTCAAAGTGATTTTCCTATCAAAAAATCTCTTTGCTTTTATTTACACAACCAAACTCTGAAACTTTTGGAATCGGTGTCCTGCTCTCCTCTTCTACAAGGCTACAAAACATGACTGTAACAAGCACAGAAAAAACCCCACAAACCTTCACAACATAAAAACTGAACACGTGATTTTTTTTTGGGGGTGAGTTTGGCATTATTAAAACCACTTTAGAGCTTCCTGTGAGATTAAGTAAATACTTCAGCAAGTCCTGGTATCAGCTAAGCATTAAAGTGAGATGGTGTCTGTTCTGCTGATCCATATTGAGTGTCTCCAGCTCTGAAAACTACAGTGGGACACAAGTATTTTCCAGTTTTTAGTTAGGCTGGTTTGACAGAACTTATGGCCGAAGAGCACAACATGGTATCAGAGAGATGACAAAATTCTTACTTTTGAAGTAAAAAATGATGAACTGCAGGGGAAATGGACTTTTCTGCTCTTGGTGCTTCTCCAAAGGGAATAGAAGAAAGGAAAAAGCTTGGCCCAGCCTTCTCAGCACAAAATCATAGAATGCTTTGAACTGGATCGGAAATTTAAAGAGACTTCCCTGCACCCAGCAGAGATGTTTTCAACTAAACAAAGTTCCTCAGAGCCCCAAACAATCTGACATGGAACGGTTCTGGGAACGAGGCATCTACCACCTCTCTGGGCAACCTGGGACAGGGTTTCACCACACTCAGCATAAAAAAAAGTCTTTCTGTCCTCCATCCTGAATCTCTCTCTTTCAGTTTAAACCATCATACCCTGTCCTCTCACAAGAGGCCCTACTAAAAACCTTGTCTCCAGCTTTCTGATCATCCCCTTTAAATGCTCGGCAAAATGAGGGAGTTCCCTCAACAAATCTCTTTCTACTTCAACCTGTTGAGAACACACAAAGCCAATCTCCTTAGTGCTATCTCCCTTATACCTTCCAAGACCAAGCTGTCACAGGTCAAGGCAGACCGCTAAGACAAGACTTGGTCTCCGCCTGCCATTTCTAGGACGGACCCCAGGCAGACAGCACAGGGGCTCCTCCAGCACCCTTGTGAGCCACCCCCGCCGCCTCCCCATGCTGTTCGGTTCCAAGCACGGGCACAGCGCCGACTCCTGCTCGGTGTCCCGCGTCTCCTGTCGTAGCCCCCTCACCCACCTTGCTGAGGCAGACGTCCACGGCGGGCTCCCGGAGGCGCACGGTGGCCTTGCCCTCCTCCACGAACCGGGTGAAGAACCGCTCTATGTTCTCCTGAACCTACGGGACACAACAAGCGCTCAGCAGCCGCGGCGGGACGAGGAGGACCCGCGGCGGGACGAAGAGGGGCCGCCCCGCTCCCGGCTGGCCCCCAGCTCCGCCGTCCTCACCTTGTAGCGAGCACCAACCCGGTCCCGCGCCGTGCACACCATGAGGTAAACGCCGCTACCTGCACCCTGCGCCCGTCCGGGCGGGCGGCCGAGCGACAGGAGGGCCCTGGTGCCGCGTCCGCGGCCCCGTAGCCCGCAGGTGGGCAGGAGCCGGCTGACCACCTCCACCTCACACTGCAACCGCATCGCCGCCCGCCCCGCCACCGATCAACGGCCCGCGCAGGGGCAGGCGGGACGGCGGCACCGCCCGGGGGCCTCCCCCGCTCCCGGCGCACAGGCGCCCGCCGCGATGCCTGTCTGCAATGATCCCGGTCGATACCCGCCGCTGCTGGCCCGGAACAGTGGGGCCGCCCGGAGAAAGGGGCTTGAAAGGAAGGAAAGGAGAGCGGCAGTGCCGGCGGCACCGGCAGGCGGGCGATGCCGGCGGGCGGGCGGCAATGGCGGGCGGGCGATCCCGGCGGGCGGGCTGCGGCACCGGCGGGGGGGCGGTCTCGGCAGGAGGGCGGTCCCGGCAGGGGGCCCTCGGAGCGGGGCGGTAGGGCGGCGCCACCTGCAGGAGGGGCTCGGCTAGGTCCGGCTCGGCGGGAACGATCGGAAGCGGCGACGAGTGGGAGGGGGTGCGAGCGGGACCGAAGGAATGGTAGTTCTGAGGGCTTAGAGAATCATAGAATCGTTTGAGGCTGGAAAAGACCTCCAAGGTCGTCAAGTGCAGTCGCTAAGCCAGCACTGCCAGGGCACCACTAAATCGTGTCCCGAAGTGGCACCTCTGTAGGTGTTTTGAACACTTTCCAGGGATGGCAATTGTATCCCTTCCCTGAGTAGTCTGTTCCAGGGCTCTTTACTCTTCCAGTGAAGAAGGTTTTCCTACTGTCTGACCTCAACCTCCCCTGGTGCAACCTGAGGCTTGTTTTTTTTTTTTTTTTGGGAGACTGCCTCTCACCTGGCTCCAACTTCATTTCAGAGAGTTGTTGAGAGCCAGAAGATTTCCCCTCAGCCTCCTTTTCTCCAGGCTGACAAACCTCAGTTCCCTCAGCTGCTCCTCACCAGACCCGTTCTCTAGACCCCTTGCCAGCTTTGTTCACAGGCTCATAAGATGTCAGGAGTTGGAAGGGGCCCAAAGAGATCATCCAGTCCAACCCCCCTGCCAGAACAGCACCAGAAAATCAAGCTCAGGGCACACAGGAACACATCCAGACAGGCCTTGAAGGGCTCCAGAGAAGGAGACTCCACAACTTCTCTGGGCAGCCTGTGCCAGTGCTCTGGGAGCCTTCCAGCAAAGAAGTTCCCTCTCATGTTGAGTTGGAACCTCCTGTGCTGCAGCTTCCATCCATTGCTCAAAAACGTGACCTTTGTTTTGCTCACACTAGAGCAGCAGTGAANAGAAGGGGGAGAAGTGCAGTCAAGCACTATCTTTTAAGCTGTGATACTGGAAAGGGAATAGAATAACAATATTACAATATCCTGGGACAAGCAGGTCTATCCCCATGGGATGGGCCTCTGTCCCTATGGTTTTGTTTAAGGGAGACCTGGAATCCCTCAAACTACCACAGAGGACCAGGCTAGAAATCTCAGCAATTTGACTTTGTCTTTGTTACCTGCAAATAACAAAATGTCTCTGCATCCTCACCACCAGTGCATCCAAAGAGGTCTTTCCCTGAGTTAGCAAGGTGCCCTTAAAAGGCAGCAGGAACCAGGAGTAGCTGGGCACAACCTGAACTTTTGGGACAGTGTGGAGGCTTAATAGGCTACTCAAATATTAACTTCTCTGCCCAGGGAGGTGTAAAGCCTCATTTTAACAAACATGGGCTGTATGATACAAGAGGGTGTACATGTAAGGAGCGAACATGAAGTAGGTGGCCTGGAGAGTCTGTACATTCTGAGTACCTCAGCCAGTGGGGAAAGGAACAGGGTCACTTGTGACTGGGATGTGGTTGATCACAGTGGCATGTGGCTCTGTGTTGCAGGTCCAGCACCTTGGGACAATTTCTGCTGTAGCAGAGGGTTCCTGCTCCAGCAGGAATGCTGGATGAGGTGATTTTCAGACATCCCTTCCAAACCCTGACATTCTGTGATTCTGTATGACTGCAGTTCAGTTGCAGTTTGGTTGATTTAGATCACAGAATCACAGAATCAAGCAGGCTGGAAGACACCTCCAAGCTCATCCAGCCCAACCTAGCACCCAGCCCTATCCAATCAACTAGACCATGGCACTAAGTGCCCCATCCAGGCTTTTCTTCAACACCTCCAGGGATGGTGACTCCACCACCTCCCTGGGCAGCCCATTCCAATGCCAATCACTCTCTCTGGCAACAACTTCCTCCTAACATCCAGCCTAGACCTCCCCTGCCACAACAAGACTGTGTCCCCTCCTTCTGTTGCTGGTTGCCTGGGAGAAGAGCCCAACCCCACCTGGCTACAACCTCCCTTCAGGTAGCTGCAGAGAGCAATGAGGTCTGCCCTGAGCCTCCTCTTGTGCAGGCTGCACACCCCCAGCTCCCTCAGCCTCTCCTCATAGGGCTGTGCTCCAGGCCCCTCCCCAGCCTTGCTGCCCTTCTCTGGACACCTTCCAGCACCTCAACATCTCTCTTGAATCAAGGGGCCCAGAACTGGACACAGGACTCAAAGTGTGGCCTGACCAGTGCTGAATCCAGGGGCAGGTGCTGGATTTTATTCTCTGCTTTCTCTGGAGATAGAGGCAGCTCAGACTTCAAAAGTGAGAGGAGAACATGGGGGCTTATCAAAATAAGAGAGAGAAATTCAACAAATTGAAAAAAACAAGTAATTCATTATGCAAAATATTATTGTTAGAGATAGGGCAGGTTGGGAATCTCTGGTAATGAAATTTCAGGATCTGTGAAAAGCTGCTTTAAACCCGAGGGTGGTAAAAATCAAATACCACTGAAAAGAGGTTGTAGCAGGACTGGTGTTGGTTTCTTTCCCTAAGTAACAAGGGATAGGACAAGAGGAAATGGCCTTGAGTTGCTCCAGTGGAGGTTTAGGTTGGACATGAGGAACTATTTTTTCACAGAAAGAGTGGTTAAGCCCTGGAAGAGGCTGTCCAGGGAAGCAGTGGAGTCCCCATCCTTAGAATTATTCCAAATCTGTGTTGATATGGTGGATGTGTTGATGTGGGCCTACAAAAAACGCTGGGGAGGGACTTTTTAGGCTATGAGGTAGTGACAGGACTAGGGGGAATGGAGCAAAGCTGGAGGTGGGAAGAGTCAGACTGGATGTGAGGAGCAAGTTGTTCAACATGAGGGTGGTGAGAGCCTGGCAGGGGTTGCCCAGGGAGGTGGTGGAAGCCTCATGCCGGGAGGTGTTTAAGGCCAGGCTGGACGAGGCTGTGGCCAGCCTGATCTAGGGTAGGGGGCCCCTGCCCATAGCAGGGGAGTTGGGAGTGGCTGATCCTTGTGGTCCCTTCCACCTCTGACTGATTCTATGATTCGATGATTTGGGAGTGCTGAGTTAACAGATGGACTTGTTAACCCTAAAGATCTTTTCGAACCAAAAGGATTCTATCAGTCTATGAATTAAAGAGAACTAAAGATGCAAACTGGGTGGAAGCCAACCCCTCAGCATGCCCGGACCAGGCTGCTCACGGAGGGAATGCTGAATCAATTCTCAGCCCATTAACGAGAATGGAAGACACATACAATCATTTCGGTTGGAAAAAGACATTGAAATTCATCAACTCTAACCGTTAACCTAGATTAAGAGAGAGAAACAAACACGAGTGTTTAAAGACTATTTTATAACCGCACTTCAGCACCGAGAGCATGCGCGCAGAGCTGAGCTGCCGGGACCATCAAGCAGGGGGCGGTGTTGCGGGCTGAGCGCGGGGCTGCGTTCCCGCGTTTTTTCCAGCAGGAGGCGGTGCTGTGCGTGGCCGCTGCTGTGGGGCGCAAAAGGCGGAATGGTGACTGGGGTGTAGAAAAGGCAAAAAGGGAGCCCGCGTCTCTCTGTGTTGCCCAGGCTACGCTGCAATGGCTATTCACAGGCGCGATCCCACTACTGACCGTCACGGGAGCTTTGACCTGCTCCGTCTCCGACCTGGGCCGGTTCACCCCTCCTTAGTCAACCTGGTGTGCCCCAGCTCCCCGGGGCTCACCATATTGATGACGGCCTTAGCGCGGACGCCCGCTCGGCATAGCGCAGTGCAGCCCAGAACTCCTGGGCTCAAGCGATCCATCGAGCTCAGCCTCCCGAGTAGCTGGGACTACAGGCGTGCGCCACCGCGCCCGGCGGTGTTGTGGTGTCGCTGCTGCCCTCTAGTGAGGCCGCGGCCATGACGTCACGCGGTGGGAGGGAGGGGGCGCAGGGGCAGCCATGCGCAGGCGCTGGGCGAGCCGCGGTGCATGCCGGGACGCGAAGCCGCGTTGATTAGCGCGTGCGCTGGCCGCCATCTTTCTCTCGCAGCGCCGCGCGTAGCAGGCAGCATGGGCCACCAGCAGCTCTACTGGAGTCACCCCAGGAAATTCGGTCAGGGCTCCCGCTCATGGTCAGTCCGCGCCTCCAGCGCTGCCGGGATGGCTTTCGGCCGCGCGGGGTTGTGCTACACATTTTACTCTCCTCAGTCCCGCCCCGCCCTGACCGCTCTCGCTCTTTGAATTTCTTGCAGTCGTGTGTGCTCCAACCGACACGGCCTCATCCGCAAGTACGGCCTCAACATGTGCCGGCAGTGCTTCCGGCAGTATGCTAAGGATATCGGCTTCATTAAGGTGAGCGCCGGCACCAAGGCTGTCTGGGAGGGGCGGCTGTGGCGTTCCCCCCTCACTCCTAGTTTTTCTCGCTCTCTTGCAGCTGGACTAAGCCCCAGCAGGACGAGGCTGTTGCCAGAAGCTGTTGAGGCTTCTCTGGGCCTCACTGACACATCTGCAGCATCTCGGCACAGCTCTAATCAATAAATGATCTCCTTGCCCCACTGATGTGTGTATGTTTGCGTTTTCTAGCATTTCCGGTGATAAAAGGCATCTGTTTTTCTATAGTTCTCCTGGAGGGGTGGGCACTGTGCTGGGAACAGGGCTAAAGGAGCCCGCATTGGTGTCCTCAGCGTTCACACACAGCATTAGGTGGTCTCAAGAGAGCTGATGTTTGGATGATGCGACTAAGCCTTCAGGTTTGCAAGCAGAATTCTGGAATGGCCTGCTTCAAGTGACTGGTCAGTGGCCAGCTAACTGCTGGAGTGCAGCTCCCACTAATCATAGGATGGGTTAGGCTGGAAGAGACCTCAAAGCTCGGCCAGTTCAGACCCCGTGCTATAGGCAGGGACATCTCCCACTAGTACAGGTCACTCAAGGCTTCATCCAGCCTGGCCTTGTACACCTCCCTGGGCAACCCGTGCCAGTGTTTCACCACCGTCACTGGAAAGGACTTAATAACATCCAGTTTCAGTCTCTCCTCTGCCACTTTAAACTTATTACTCCTCATCCTGTCATTACAAGACCTTGTCAATAGTCCCTCCCCAGCCTTCCTGTAGGCCCCTTTCAGATACTGGAAAGCTACTCCAAGGTCTCCTGAAAGCCTTCTCCAAGCTGCAGAGCCCCAACTCTCTCAGCCTGTCCTCACAGCAGAGCTACTGCAGCCCTCTCAGCATCTTTGTGGCCTCCTCTGGACTGGTTCAAACACTTCCCTGTCGTGCTGGGGGCTACAAAACTGCACACAGGACTCCATGTGGGGTCTGAGGAGAGCAGAGTAAAGGGGCAGCATCCCCTCCCTTGCCCTGCTGTCCACACTGCTCTTGCTGCAGCCCAGCACACAGTTGCTGTCTGGGCTGCACTCACACAGCAGCCTCATGTTGAGCTTTTCATCAAGCAAGACTCTCAGGTCTTTTTCCTCAGGGCTGCTCTCCAGACATTGCCCACCCAGCCTGGATTTGTGCTTGGGAATGCCAGACTTGTGTTAGATAATGTCAAACTGCTCTTCCAAGTGTAGACCATGATGGTGATGGGATGTGACTGTGGTGCAGAGCTGTATCTTAAGCTTTACATTCCATCCTTTGTTGCTCTTTGGGGGGTCTGGTGCATGTGGGAAGCAGGGGAAAGCTGCAACTGATGAAAAACATATGTTTAAGGTAATGATGGCCTGAGCAGCATTTGGGCAGGACAAGGATTAGCTGGAGCCCAGGCATTGTGTCCTATGTAAAGCTTTGAAAGGATATACCCTGCAGGATGCCATTGACCTTGGTCACAAATGCACATTGCTGGCCCATGACTGTCATATTGTCCACCAGGCCTTCCATGTTCATTTCCTTACAGCTGTTCTGCAACAGATCAGTCCCCAGCCTATACTGATGCATGGAATTGTTCCTTTCCGGATGCAAGGCTCTACACTTGGCCTTGTATTTCATTCAATTTCTCCCTGCCCAAGTCCTGCTGAATGGCATCACAGCCTTGAACCATTCCTCCCAGTTTGGTGTCGTCAGCAAACCTGTTGGCAGTGCGCTCTCTGCCCTCATCCAGGTCGTTGATGAATTGATTGAATAGTTCTGGTCCCAGTACTGACCCCTAAGGAACTCTGCTACATGCAGGCTTCCACCTAGGTCTGTCCCATTGACCACAACCCTGACTGCTTTCCTTCAGCTGGTACACAATCCACCTGAGTGCATGATCAGCCAGACCATGCTTCCTCAGTTTAGCTGCAAGGATGCTGTGGGTGATGGCGTCAAATGCTTTCCTGAGGTCAAGATATACCACATCTCTACCACTGTTCTACCATCACCCATCTGCTTGGTTATGTTTTCACAAAAGGCTATCAGGTTGTTCAAGCATTAAACCATGCTGACTGCTCCCAATGACCTTCTTATCTTTGATATGCCTAGAGACAAACTGTTCCATCACCTTCCTAGCCATGGATGTGAGGCTGACTGGTCTATAGTTACCTGGGTCTGCCCTTTTTGAAGACTAGAGTGACATTTGCTTTCCTCCAGGTGCCTCTCCTGTTCACCACGACTTACTAAAGATGATGGAGAGTGGCCTAGCAACAACTTCTGCCAGCACCCTCAGCACCCCTGGGTGCATCCCATCAGGACCCATGAATTTATGGATGTCCAGAGTGCTTAATTGCTCCCTAACCCAGTCCTCATCAACCACAGCAAACTTCTGCTTTATCCAGACTTGGTCTGGGGCTCCTGAGGACATTCTCTGTCAATATAGACAGAGACAAAGAAGGCATTCAGCAACTCTACCTTCTGTCATCAGGGCACCCACCTCATTCAGCAGTGGGCCTGCATTGCCTCTAGTATTAGTTTTGTCTGCAGTGTATTTAAAGAAGCATTTCTGCTGCCCTTGACCTCTCTTGCAAGGTTTCATTCCGTGAAGGCTTAGGCTTTCATAGTTGCCTCGCTGCATCATTTGACAACAGTGATGGTGAAATCTTCCTCCTGAGCCCAGGAGAGCACTGTCCTCTCATCTTTGTCTATGGTGAGTACTTGCAGCACTATGTGCTGCCTTTTCTGGTCACAAAGCCTATTCTAGTTTCTGTGGTGACAGAAGCAGAGATGTGATGGGTCCTGCAGGTGTGAGCTCAGCACTGAGCTACCAGAAGCAGGCATGAATGCCTGACATCACAGCTTTTGGCTTTTTAATGACAGAACTTCTCTGAGGCATCTCTGGGGATGGGCAGCTGCTGAGCAGGGGTTTGAGATGCGTCCACCAAAAGCTGAAGTGCTGTGGGGTGAATGCTGTGGGATGGCAGCAACAGCCTGCAGGANCAGGGGGTTGAAACTGGATGATCCTTGAGGTCCCTTCCAACCTTACTATTCTGTGATTCTGTGATTGTATGATTAATGTGCTGAGCTGTGAGCTGCTGTGGTCAGCTGGCAGCAGGGCTTTAGGAATAATCTCCTGCACTAGTAGAGGTGAGAAGTTGTCCTGCTGGAAGGCAGCTCTGTGGAGAAAGACCAGGGAGTGCTGGTGGGCTGCAAGTCCACTGCGAGCCAGCAATTTGTTCTTGTGATGAAGGTCGTCTCCATGCTGGATACCAGCCTGAGGCCTTGAGCAACCTGGTCTAGTGGAAAGTGTCCCTGCTCATGGCAGGGGGGTTGGAACTGGATGGTTTTTAAGGTCTCTTCCAACCCAAACCATTCTATGAATCTATGAAAGTGGCAGCAGTGTTATTTGGACATGCAGAGCTGCAGAAGCATTCAAAAAAAGACCTGGGGATGCTGGTTGACAGTCAGCTGAACACAACCCAGCAGTGTGCCCAGGTGGCCAAGAAGGCCAGCAGCATCCTGGCCTGGATGGGCAGTAGTGTGGCCAGCAGGACTAGGGTAGGGATTGCCCCCTTGTAATTGACACTGGTGAGGCCAAACCTCAAATACTAGGTTCAGTTTTGGGCCCTTCATTCCAAGAAGGACATTGAGGTGCTGGAGCATGTCCAGAGAAAGGCAATGAAGCTGGTGAAGGTGCAGAGAACCAGGTCCCACACTCACATATGTGGTCACCTCCTCCTGTGCTCAGCACTGGTGAGGCTACACCTCCAATACTGGGTTCAGTTTTGGGCCCCTCACTCCAAGAAGGAGATTATGGTGCTGGAGGAGGTCTAGAGAAGGGCAACAAAGGTGGTGAGGGGTCTGGAGAACAGGTCTGGTGAGGAGCAGCTGATGCAACAGGGATTGTTCAGCCTGGAGAAAAGGAGGCTTAGGGGAGACCTTCTGGCTCTCTACAACTCCTTGAAAGGAGGCTGGAGTGAGGTAGGAGTTGGTGTTTTATCCCTAGTATCAGGTGATAGAACAAGAAGAAATTGTGCCAGGGGAGCTTTAGAGTAGGTCAGTGGATGTTAGGAAAAATTTCTTTCCTGCAAGAGTGGTCAGGCACTGGAACAGGCTGCCTGGGGAGGTGGTGGAGTCACCATCCCTGGAGGTGTTGAAGAAATGTGTGGGCATGTCACTTTGGGATCTGGTTTTGTGGCCATGGTGGTATTGAGTTGATGGTTGGACCCAATAATCTTAGAAGTCTTTTCCAACCAAGACAGTTCTATGGTTCTTAGTAGGAAGTTGTGGATGTGGATGTGTTCTTGATGAAAACCCATTTCTGATGGTCAAGTGGCTTTGAGGGCACCTTCTTATTGTGACTTTTCAGTATCTTAAGGGGGGCTATAGAAAAACTGGGGAGGGACTTTTTAGGCTGTCAGGTAGTGGTAGGACTGGGGGCAATGGGACCAAGCTAGAAATGAATAGATTGCGACTGGCTGTTAGGAAGAAATTGTTCAGCATGAGAGTGGTGAGAGCCTGGAAGGGGTTGCCCAAGGAGGTGGTGGAAGCCTCATCCCTGGAGGTGTTTAAGGCCTGGCTGGATGAGGCTGTGGCCAGATGTAGTGTGAGGTGTCCCTGGGCATGGCAGGGGGGCTGGAACTGGCTGCTCCTTGTGGTCCCTTCCAACCCTGACTGATTCTATGATTCAGTGATTCTTTTTCCTCTCTGTGGCTGTTGTTGCAGGCAGTGTCTGTGCTGCTCAGAAGCAGCTGAGCTTCTGGTCCCAAGATTATCCCTGTTACCCACATGATGAGAAACAACAATAAACCCCACTCTGTACCAAGTAGCTGGGGACAGCAGTAGAAAAGCAGCTTTGTATTTGAAAACAAAGCTAAAATCCATTTTGGTATTATTTTGTGCTCATTAAAACACCCAAATTGCCACCTTGGGATTTTGTGAAGCCTTTAAATATTCTCTCCTTTTCCCTATCCTATTGCTCCCATCTTTTAAGTAATGGTAACACAAACTGTAATCCCTTTGTACCTTACTCCTGCCTTAACTAGCTATTTATTACCCAATACAAAAATAGGGACTAGGTGCCAAAACCCTACGAATTTCCCTGAGCTCATCATGAAAATTGCCTTTTGTTTCTTCCTGAGGCTGGTGGGTACAGGCTCTGAAGGCATGCAGATGTGAAGCTCTGACTGATCTGGAAGCCAAATGGTTTGCAAAGAACTGCTGATTCCCCTGAAGAGCAGGTAAAATCAAAATGCTCTCCAGGATTTTTGTGTTGTGAGCAAGAAACCAATACGTGTTTTCCTGAAGGGAAATAATGTTGCCTCCTTGGAGCCAAGCAAAAGATAGTGGTGCCTTAGCTTGCAAAGAGATGAACCTCTAATTGCTGAAACAGAGTTTACAGGGGATTTGGGCTGTTGAGGGGAAAAAAAAAAAAAAAAAAAGACAAACCCACAACCCACTAAATTGCATTGGATTATGCACCAGATCAAATCTTCAGCTGTCAGAGGCTTCAGGAGGAATTTGGAATGGCTTTAGGTAGAATGTTGGCTTTTAAATTCATTCTTAGGCTAGAGAAAAATGAAGCTTTCTGACATGTTCAGATAGGGGAGGGGGGATAAAAATGTAATTCCTGCTGATAAGCTGTGGCAGCATGGCTGCTGTGAAAGCTCTGTATGAACTCCTACTCTCCACTAAATTGTGTGCTTCAGGTACTGTGGCACCGAGCTGTGCACTCAGACCGTGAGGTCTGGGACAAGTCTGGTGGGAATAGAAGGTCACCTGAGAGCTGTTGGGAGTATTGAGGACTGTCTGTTTTCCAGTGTTTCCCAGAGATGGGACAAGGGGCAACAGGCACAAACTGGAACCCAGGAGGTTCCATCTGAATGGGAGGTGTTTGGTGTGAAGGTGCTGGAGCCCTGGAGCAGGCTTGCCCAGAGAGGTTGTGGAGTTGTCTCCTCTGGAGAGACTGCAAAAGCCACCTGGACATTGTGATCCTGGGCAAGCTGCTGTGGGTGAGCCTGCTTTAGCAGGGGGGTTGGACTGGATGATTCCAACTGCCACCATGCTGGAATTCCTGAGACTTGTGTTCTTGGCACCTTTTTGACTGCAGCTACAAGGAAAGCCTGTGTCTTGGGGTGAGTCTCCTGCATGCAGGGTCAGTCTTAGACTTGTTGAGATCTGGTTTGGTGCAGCAGGTGGCTTGTGGGACCAGTCTGTGTGTGATTTTTCACACTGCTTGCTTACTTGCAGCATCTCTAGGTGAGTACCACACCCAGCAAGGTGAATCCTTGTCACCTAGATCAAGATCTCTTTGCCCTTCAACAAGTATTTGTACTATGGGGTTCAGTTCCCCAGCTGTGAAACTGGGATAACTCTGTGTTGTGAGCTGTGTTGAAGCAGGGACAGCAGCTTGTCCAGGGACATAGATATTCCCAACACTGATGTTCCTGAGTTCCTGCAAGGAGCAAAACTCCATCTGAGGTGACTTGGAGGCTGCTCCAACATGTGTTGGCTGCAGGCAATGCTCGGAGTGGAGGAGGCTGAGCTTAAAGCTGTTCATTTCTCTGTCTCCAAGCTGAGGGAAAGGCACCTGGGGGGGTTGTGAAGAATCACAGAATCACAGAATGTCAGGGGCTGGAAGGGACCCCTGAAGCTCATCCAGTCCAACCCCCCTGCCAGAGCAGTATCTCCTATACCAGATCACACAGGAATGCATTCAGGTGAGTTGGGAATATCTCCAGGGAGGGAGACTCCACACCCCCCCTGGGCAGCCTGTGCCAGGCTTCTGGCACTCTCACAGGGAAAAAATTCCTCCGGATGTTTACATGAAACTTCCTATGCCTCAGCTTCCACCCCTTGCCCCTTGTCCTGTCATTGGGCATTGCCAAGCAGAGCCTGGCTCCAGCCTCCTGGCGCTCACCTTTACAGATTTCTAAGCATTGATGAGGTCACCTTTCAGGCTCCTCCAAGCTAAAGAGCCCCAAAGAAACAGTGAGTTTGGTGCTGCTTGCTTTGGATAAGGGCAGAGTGGGAAAAGGTTTGTGATGTCCTCAGTCTCTCATGGGTGCCAGACATCAGCCAAGTGGCATGAGGGCCAGTCAGGAGAAATGTGAGGGCTGTGTAGTCCAGGTGTGGGATGAGGTCCAGTTACTGCCTGTGTGAAGGTGATGTGGATGTGTTCCTCTGTGATACGCCATGCCAGCTCTGCAGCTCGCTGGACATGGCTCTTAGTCATGCTTGTAGAATCATTTTGATGGTAAAAGAACTTTTATTCTCCAACAATTAACCCAGCCCTGATAGGTCACCACTAAACCATGTCCCTCAGCACCATAACTACACAGCTTTTAAATTGCTAAGGCTCAGTTGCAAGGCCAGGCAGGCATTTTCAAAGAGGGACCAAGACCAAGTGCAAGGTCCTGCATCTGGGTTGAGGCAATCCCAAGCACCAATACAGGCTGGGCAGTGACTGGCTGGAGAGCAACCCTCAGGAGAAGGACTTGGGGGTGCTGGTGGAGGAGAAGTTCAATCTGAGCTGTCAGTGAGCTGAGCAGGTCCTGGAGCCCAGAGAGCAACCAGAGCCTGGGCTGCAGCAAGAGAAGTGTGGGCAGCAGGGTCAGGGAAGTGATCCTGCCCCTCTACTGGTGAGACCCCACCTGGAGTACTGCATCCAGTTCTGGAGCCACTATTACAGAAGGGATATGGATGTGCTGGAAGGTGTCCAGTGAAGGGCCATGAGGATGACCAGAGGCTGTCTCCTATGGAGACAGACTGAGGGAGTTGGGGCTGTTCAGTTTGGAGAGGAGAAGGCTCCCAGGTGACCTTATTGTGGCCTTTCAGTATCTGAAGTGGGCTACAAGAAAGCTGGGGAGGGACTTTTTAGGATGCCAGGGAGTGATAGGACTGAGGGGAATGGAACCAAGCTAGAAAAGGGGAGAGTCAGAGTGGAGGTTGGGAAGAAGTTCACCATGAGAGCCTGGCAGGGGTTGCCCAGGTAGGTGGTAGAAGCCTCATCCCTGCAGGTGTTTAAGGCCAGGCTGGATGAGGCTGTGGCCACCCTGATCTAGTGTGAGGTGTCCTTGGGCATGGCAGGGGGATTGGAACTGGCTGATCCTTGTGGTCCCTTCCAACCCTGACAGATTCTGATTCTGTGACTCTGGGCAGGGTCTTACCCACCCTCTCCATCCACCCACCCCACGGACTGTGCCAGGGAGAGGCTGGTACAGATTTCCAGCTCCAAAGGTGCAGGGGGTTCTGCCATCCCCAGACACATGCAGCTTCAGCAGGCGAAGCTGAAACCCCAGCAGAGCAGCCTGGCTGCAGAAGCTAGGTGGCACAGTCTGCTTGCAGATTCCTCGTGGTGGTGAGCTGAGAGCAGACAGTCCTGCGGCGTGGAGCGACCCAGCAGCTGTGCTCAGGCATATGCGGCTTTTCTCAGCAAGCCTTTGCCTGCTGGAAGCCCTCTGCTGTGAGGCCAGGCTGAGAGAGTTGAGATTGTTCAGTCTGGAGAAGAGAAGGCTCCAGACAGACCTTCTGGTGGCCTTTCAGTGCTTAAAGGGGCTGATTAGAAAGATGGGGACAGACGTTTGAGCCTGGCTTGTTGTGACAGGGCAAGAAGTGATGGTTTGAACTAAAGGAGGGGAGATTCAGATGACAACAGGAGGGAAAAAAATGATGCTGAGGGTGGTGAAACCTTGTCCCAGGTTGCCCAGAGAGGTGGCAGAAGCCCCATCCCTGGAACCATTCCAGGTGTGGGTTGTTTGGGGCTCTGAGCAATCTGCTTTAGTTGCAGATGTCCCTGCTGACTGCAGGGTGGTTGGACTAGTAGATGACCTTTAAGTGTCCCCAACCCAAAGCATTCCATGATTCCACGCAAAGAGTTTGTCCTGGGGGTAGCCTCTGCTTGTTTTCTTTCCAGAAATCTCAGTGGTTTGGATCCTTGTTTTTTAACTAACACTGAATGGTAGGGTTGGAGCACAGCCCAAGGCTTTGCTGCTCTCTTTGCTCCTGCTTGGTTCCTGTGTGACCACAGTGGTGGTACAGGTATGGCATCAGAACCAAAATGCTGCTTTCGGCTTTTCTGTTCCTTCTGGTTTGTTTTTGGTTTTGTTGTTGGGTTTGGGGTTTTTTTTGTTTTCTTTTTTTTTCCCCAGCTTTGGGCTCAGCTTCACTGCACCCTCATGTTCTGGTCCTGACCATGCTGACATTTTGGAGAGAAAGCTTAAAACCAGGAAATTGCTGTTCATCCCTGGTCAGATCATCCTTGACTTTCTCCATCTTCATGCTGAGCTCATCTGCTTCTTTACGAGACTGTGCAGAGCTACCCCCATCTGAGCTGGCACCACAAACACTCCTGAACTCGAGGGCATTTATTTATAAATACATTTTAGAGAATTCTAACTCACATTTATGTGTCACTTCACTAGCACAAGAGGAAATGGCCTCAAGTTGCACCAGGGGAGGTTTCAGTTAGCCATTTGAAGCAGCTCCTTCACTGAAAGTATTCTCAAACACTGGAACAGGCTCCCCAGGGAGGTGGTTAAATCCCCATCCCTTGAGGGAGGTTTAAAAGCAGCAGAGATGTGGTGCTGAGGGATGTGGTTTAGCACCAGTCTTGGTAGGGTTAGGTGGTGGATGGACTTACCTATCTTAGAGGTCTTTCCCAACCAGAATGATTTGCAAAGCGAAAAGCTGTGCTGAGTGCTGGGATGATGCTCTCTGCCTGGGAAAGAGCATCACTTCCCTGTCTGTATCCAGCTAGTACTGAAACCACAGCACATTTTGGTAAAACACATGGGTTTCTCACCCCTGATTTCTGCAGATGGCAGCACAGAATCCCAGCATGTTGGGAGTTGGAAGGGCTCTCTGAAGATCATCCAGGCTAACTGCCCTGCTAAAGCAGGGGCACCCACAGCAGCTTGCCCAGGATCATAACATCCAGGTGGGTTCAGAAACTCTCCAGAGAAGGAAACTCCACAACCCCTCTGGGCAGCCTGCTCCAGGGCTCCAGCACCCTCATGCTAGACAAGTTTCTCCTCCTTCAGAGGAGAAGGAAGTTTATTCTACCTTCAGGTGGAACCTCCTGCATTCCATTTTGTGCCCATTGCCCTTTGTCCCGTCACTGGGCACCACTGAAAAGGCTCCAGCACTCAACAGCCTGCCTCTGCAGCGCTACTCACACCTGGCAGGCTCCTGGTTTGCAGCTTTAGGTTGCTCCTTTGGCACAGCACCTCTGCTTTGCTCCTTTGGCACAATACCTCTGCTAAACCTGCCCCATCCCAGTGCCTAGACGAGCTCTCCCAGGCGCAGCGGGAGCAGCACCCCCTGTGCTGCCTACGCAGCCGTGTTTCTGCGCTGAGTGTTTAATAACGTGGTGAGATGAGCATCAAGAAACCCCCCCAGGCAGATGGGATTTGGCTGGCTGTGTGGTGAGCAGAAGTGCTTCTAAATAAAACATTTTCAAAGGCTGGCAGTAGGCATCAGTGGCTCTCTAATTCGTGCCGCTTGTTGGGAGCGCGTGTTCATCGCAGACAATGTTTATTTATGGCATGTAAAATCTATTTCAATCAAATAATTTCCATAACTGAATATTTATGCCAACATCCACTGAATGCTCCTTGACTAAACTGAAAACTATTTATTCAGTTATAAATGTTTACTTGTTTAGTGTTCAGACTGCTTTAAACAAACTTAAAAATCAAATTGATGTGTCTTCGCTGTTAGCAAGGTTTCCACTGGCTTCTAGACATAGAATCCCCAGGCTGGCTTGGGTTGGAAGGGACCTTTCAAGGTCATCCAGCCTAACCCCACCTTACAGTCAGCAGGGACATCTGCAACTAGAGCAGGTTGCTCAGAGCCCCAAAAAACCCACACCTGGAATGGATCCAGGGATGGGGCTTCTACCACCTCTCTGGGCAACCTGGGCCAGGATCTCATCACTCTCAGTGTAAAACATTTCTTTCTTCTCTCCAGTCTGAATCTCCCTCTTTCAGTTTAAACTATCACCTCTTGTCCTGTCACGACAGGTCCTGCTCAAAAGTCCATCCTCTATTTTCATCTCATCTGTTTTAAGTCCTGAAAGGCCATGAGAAGGTCTTCCTGGAGCTGAACAACCCCAAGTCTCTCAGCCTCTCCTCAGAGGGGTTCCAGCCCTCAGATCAGATTTGTGGCCTTCTCTGGACCTGCTCCAACAGTTCCATGTTCTTGTGCTGAGGGCTCCAGACCTTGACACAGTGCTCCAGGTGAGGTCTTGCATCTGCTTGCTGAGCAGTGGGCAATATTTTATTAGAATTTCAGCTCAAATCCCCTCTGTTTTTATACCCTCTGAATGGCACTGATTACCCAGAGAAGCTGTGGATGCCCCCTCCCTGGAGATCATAGAATAGAATCATAGAATGGTTTAGGTTGGAAGGGAACTCAAAGATCATCTAGTTCCAACTCCCCCACCATAGGCAGGGACACCTCCCACTAGAACAGGTTGCTCAAGGCCTCATCTAACCTAGCCTTGAGATGTTCAAGGTCAGGTGGGATGGGGCTTTGAGTAGCCTGGTCTGGTGGAAGCCTCCTTGCCCACAGACAGGGCTTCCAACTAGATCTTGAATGTCCTTTCCAACCCAAATCATTCAATCATTCTGTAATGATTGCATGCTCAGAGCCCTGACTAGTCTTGCAAAAGAGCTGCTGCCATTCTCAAATATCTTGGTCTCACAAGGCCAGATCAATTACAACAGCAGTTTATTGCACCAAATGCTCAGCATTAAATCCTAAATACTCTTCTACTTACTAAACTCCAGGTCACTGCCTTCTTGTTGATGGGAGAGTCCAGGAGACCCTTGTAATTGGGCTGAGTATGGAAGTTATATTGACACCCCCAAGGGAGCACATTCTATTTGCACCTTGTGAAGCAGATGATTTTTATGCCTTGAAGGGACACCTACACATTGTCTGTGCATGATTGCCATGGGACAGGTGGCACCAGGGTTGATATGTGAGTGCCAGCCACCACAGCATGCTGTGCCACTAGTAACAGCGTGGGCAGCAGGACTGGAAGGGTGATTGTCCCCTTGCACTTGGCACTGTTGAGACAGCACCTCAAATACTGTGCTCCTCACTACAAGAAGAACATTGAAGTGCTGGAGGGTGTCCAAAGAACAGCAAAGCTTTGTGAGGAGCAGCTGAGGCAACTGGCATTGTTCAGTGTGGAAAAAAGGAGGCTGAGGGGAGACCTTCTCAGCCCCTACAACTCCCTGAAAGGAGGTTGGTTTGTTTTCTCAAGTAGCAAGTGACAGAACAAGAGGAAATAACCTCAAGTTACACACCAGGGGAGGTATTAGGAGAAATTTCTGGAAGCCCTGGAATAGGCTCCCCATGGAGGTGGCTGAATCCCCATCTGGAGGGATTTTGAAGCCATGCAGATGTGGTACTGAGGGAAATGGTTTAGTGGTGACCTGGCAGTGCTGGGTTAGGAGTTGGGCTTGATGATCTTAAAGGTCTTCTCCAGCCTAAGCAATTCTATGATTCTAATGACAGGGTGTTTGAAGTCCCCCAAGGCAAACCATCACCCTGCACTTGTGTGTGTACCTGTGTGCCCTCACCTATGATTTTCCTCTTCTGAGGTTGTGAAGCCCTCGATGGGTCCTGCTGGGGCTGGTTTGGGATGTGCACCATGATTCTCTAAAGGTCTTCTCCAGCCCAGGGGAGGTAGGTGGCAGCAGGGATAGAAATCAGATCTGCTGCAGTTGCATCCAGCTTAGGTCTGTGATTTTGTTTGGGGAAAAAACCTAATTAACCACCCCCAAAAAAAGCTTTTTGAGGGCAGAAAAAGGATCTGGAATACTGAGGGTTACAGGGGTGACCACCTGGGCTTTGTTACAGGGAAAATTACCTTGGACCACTTCCTCACTGTGATGAGGGTGCTGCAGTGACAGGGGACAGGGTGATCATGGCTCAGCCAGAGATGTCCCCATGGGATGGAGGCAGTGGTCACATTGGGCCAGCAGCCACTGCTGTCTGGTGAGTTGTGGCTGTACCACCCCAGCCAGGAGACCCCAGAACGTGGCCACGGTGGGCTGCTGACAGGCAGTGCACGCAGAAGGGTTGAAAGCTGCATGCTGATACCCATGTTGCTGAGCAGGACTGAGAGATTTACTTGCTTGTAGGATATAGAGTGAGTTCCTCCTTATCTTGCATCACTTCAGAGGCTGAAACTGCTGCTGCTTCTCCACATCTCTGCAGCTTCATCTGCCCAGCTTTACCCCACAGCCCTGTCGAGTCGCTACCTTTGCAGCCTGTGGGTTTATATAATTTTTCTTCTGGCACCAGACTGAAAGGTTTCTTGGGTGGTGATGGGGATTTAAAGTTAATATTTCATTAGAGTAAAGGCACATGGGAGCCAGGGGGCCTTTTTGCTGCACTGACAGCAAAACCTAGGAATAAAACTGTGAATAAATCCAGCTCCAAACCCGCTGGTGTGATGCTTCCCCCAGCCCTCTGCCAGGAGGGGCTGGTAGATGAGCTCTGCAAGGGGAGATTGGTGCCAAAGCTGAGGATTTCTTGGGTGGATCTGACAGAGAGTGTAGCTGAAGTCTTGCCTCCAGTTAAAGCTTCATGCTTTGCAGTGAAGGCTTTGCTTATTCAGCATGTCGTCCTTGCAGAGCCCTGCTTTGCTCTCCTCCATCCTCCTCCTCCTCCTCCCGAGCCTGCAGTAACTCTGCAGAACTGGGATTTTGTGCAGAAAACATGAGAATTTTAACTAGGATTTCACATATGCTGTAGAAATCCCCTCCTAACCAAACACCTGGGATCCCCACGTGTCTGCAGTGCCTTCTGATGGCTTAATTGCTCTTTGCTTCTCAGCTAACTCCTCTGCAGTGATGGGGGAAAAAAACAAAAAGCCTCACTGCCTTGCTCAGAACAGCAGGTGAATCCCAGCAGCCAGCCCCTGCCTGGGTGTTTTAGCTTTGCTCAGGACTGCTTTTTATTTAGCTGATTATTTTTAAGATCTAGGAACACAGAGACAGAATTTTGTGTGTGTGTCTGCAGGCATTGTTTATCACAGCTTTGATTGCACATACCCTGGGCAAGCACTATAGAAACCTTGGCAAATAAATGGCCTGTGGCTTAGAAGAGCAGAAAATCCTCTGTAGTTATGCCCTGGGTTTATGGTGTCTTGCTGCAACATTGATGTTCTCACATGATCCATAAAGCTTGGTTATGTTTCCCCTGTTCTTTCCCTGTGTTTGATGTAAGGTGGCACAGCAGCCAGTGGCACAAAATCAATGCCCAGCTGGGTTCTCCCAGGTGTGTGGTGGGGCTGTGGCTTGGGGCTACACTGAGCTTGTGGGACTTAGAATGGGCAGGCATTGAAGTGGGTTTGCTAAGGAGGTGCTGGAGTCACCATCCCTGCAGGTGTATTTAGACTGGATGTTAGGAGGAGGTTGTTTGCAGTGAGGGTGGTGAGCCACTGGCACAGGTTGCCCAGGGAGGTTGTGGCTGCTCCCTCCCTGAGGTGTTCAAGGCCAGGTTGGATGAGGCCTTGAGTGACCTGTACTAGTGGGAGGTGTCCCTGCCTATGGCAGGGGGGTGGAACTAGATGATCCTTGAGGTCCCTTCCAACCTTACCAGTCTATGATTCTATGAAATGTGTGGACATGGTGTTCTGGGACATGGTTGGGACATGGGCATGATGGTGTTGGGTTGATGGTTGGACTTGATGGTCTTTGAGGTCTTTTCCAGCTGAAACAATTCTATGATTCTATGATTTGGGCTCCAGTGGTTTGCCATCCTAAAGACTTTGTGGCATAAAGTGGGTCCCACGAGCCTGGATATTTTCAGGCAAATCTTTTCAGGTCTGACTGTGCATCACTCAGAGAGCTTATGATGAAATACTGTCCTGGTTTGAGCCAGAGCAGAGCTGGTTGGTGCTGTGACTTCCCAGCTCAGGCTCTGCTCAGTGAGGCACTTGTTGAAGGGCAGGGCAGGTTTGCACAGCCAGGAGCTGCTTCTAGCAGGGAGAAGCTGATGGGGACAGTTCCTGCCAAGGGCTGAGCTGCAGAAAGGCTCTGCCTGAGGCTTGCTCCTCTGCACACCAAAGGCACTGCCACAGTTTGTGCCACAGCTCGGATCGCAGGAAGGCAGAGGTGGCATCTGTGGGGAGGAGTGAACAGAACAGGTGACCCTCAACTAACCAACAATTTGTTGTGACCAAATTATCCCTCCTCAGTGAGGTGACACTTGCTGAGACACCACTGAACCACAGCAGTGCAGAGTATGTTCAGTGAGTCCTCTCCTTTAATTACCAGGCATGAAGCCCTCTTCAGCAGCAGTGAGCAGTGCAGTAAAGCACTTTATTAATATTTGAGAGCTAACTGGGGAGTTGTTTCATATATCTGTTGGCAAGCTGCAGGGAGGAGTTCCCAGGGCAGAAGCAGGGAGTTGCTGTTGGAGGGGATGGAGAATGGGATGAGATGCTGCACCAGTCCCAGATGGATTCACAGATTGCATTGGGTTGGAAGGGACCATCAAAGGTCATCTTGTCCAACCCTGTACTGCACTGAGCAAGGGACACCTCCAACTAGATAAGTCTGCCCAGGGCCACATCAAGTTTGACCTTGAATGTCTTCAGGGACAGGGCCTTAACCACAGATCTGGCAACCAGTTCCAGTGTTTCAGCACTCTCCATGTGAAGAACTTCCTCCTAATGTCCAACCTAAATCTACCCTGCTCCAGTTTCAAACCATTGCTCTTCCTCCTATCACTACAAGCTCTTCCAAACAGTCCTTCCCCAGCCTTTCTGCAGGTCCCCTTCAGATATTGAAATGTAGCTACAAGTTTCCTCTGGANGTGAGGAGCAGTTGATGGAACTGTTTTTTTTTTGAGCCTAGAGAAAAGGAGGCTGAAGGGAGACCTTCTGGCTCTCTACAGTTCCCTGAAAGGAGGTTGGAGTGAGGTGGAGCTCGATCTCTTCTCCCAAGTAACAGGTGACAGGATGAGAGGAAATGGCCTCAGGTTGCACCAAGGGAGGTTTAGGTTGGACATTAGAAGAAATTTCTTCACTGAAAGGGTTCTGAAACACTGGATCAGTCTCTCCAGGGAGGTAGTTTAATCCCCATCCCTGGAGATGTTTAGAAGCCATGTAGATGTGGTGCTGAGGGTCATGGTTCAGCCCCAGACTCGGTAGAGTTAGATAATGGCTGGAGCCAAGCATCTTAAGTTTTTTTTCCAAGGGAAACAATTCAACAATTCAGTGATTCTATGTCCTTTCTGCTGCAATACAAAAAATTTTACCTTTTCTGGCTGGAGAACTGATCAAAGTGCCTGCTGAATTCTCAGTTTCTGGGGTAAGGAACGGAGAGCTGACAAATAACCCTTGAATCTTTTATTACAAAGCAGCATCCTTTTATCTTATCCATGCCAGGGTCATGCTTCAAAATATATATAAAAAAGGAGGTGTGTGTCTCTCTCTCACTTGCAGTTTTCCACCTTAACTTGCATTTTTCTGCCTTCTTCCACCTTCTGGGTGACTATGGGTCTGAAAACCTCACTTTGGTAGTGTGGCCACGCCTGGGGTTCTGCATTTGCCTTCCCCCTCACCAAATGGCATGGTGAGGAGCAGGCCCCAAAAACGGGTGCCTTGGGTTGTCAGAAATGGGAATAAAAGGTGGAAACCAGAAAAGGAACGTTTTTTTTAAATTCAGTGTTTCCTCTAAGTGGGCTGAGAGGATGAACTTTCAACTCTCAATGCGCACTTGCAGCTCATATCTTGGGCTGCAGCAAAAGAGGCATGGCCAGCAGCAGATCAGCCACTCTGCTCTACTCAGGTGAAAAACCACAGAATCACAGAATGCCAGGGGCTGGAAGGGACCCCCAAAGCTCATGCAGTCCAACCCTCCCTGCCAGAGCAGGATCTCCTATAGCAGATCACACAGGAATGCATTCAGGCAGGTCTGGAATATCTCCAGAGAGGAAGACTCCACAAACCCCTGGGCAGCCTGTGCCAGTCTTCTGTCAGGGAAAAAATTCCTCCTCATGTTTACATGGAACTTCCTATGCCTCAGCTTCCACCCAGTGCCCCTTGTCTTGTCACTGGGCATCACCCAGCAGAGCCTGGCTCCAGCCTCTTGACACTCACTCTTACATATTTATAAACACTGATGAGGTCACCTCTTAGTCTCCTCTTCTCCAAGCAGCACAGCCCCAGCTCCCTCAGTCTCTCCTCATGACAGAGCTGTTCCACTCCCTCCAGCATCTTTGTGGCTCTGCACTGGACTGTCTCAAGCAGTTCTGTGTCCCACTTGAACTGCAGGGCCCAGAACTGAACACAGTACTCCAGATGAGGCATCAGCAGGGCAGAAGAGAGGGGCAGGAGAACCTCTTTCGACCTACTAACCACAGCCCTTCTAATCCACCCCAGAATGGCATTGGCCCTCCTGGCCACAAGATCACCTGTAGCACTGTGTCCAGCTCTGGAGTCCTCAACACAGCAAGGACATGGATCTGCTGGAGCAGGTCCAGAGAAGGGCCACAAAGGTAACCAGAGGGCTGGAACACCTCCCCTGAGAAGACAGGCTGTGAGAATTGGAGCTGTTCAGCCTGGAGAATAGAAGGCTCCCGAGAGACCTTAGAGCAGTTTTCCAGTACCTGAAGGGGGCTACAAGAAAGTTGGGGAGGACTGTTTAGAAGAAGAGAGGAATGGTTTGAAACTAGAGCAGGGTAGATTTAGGCTGGACATTAACAGGAAGTTCTTGACAGTGAGGGTGGTGAAATACTGGAACTGATTGCCCAGAGATGTGTTGGGGGCTCCATCTCTGGAGACTTTCAAGGCCAGAGCTGATGTGGCCCTGAGCAATCTGATCTAGTTGAAGATATCCCTTTTCACTGCAGGGTGGTTGGACAGGATGGCCTTTTAAAGGGCCCTTCCAACCCAATGCATTCTAATTGGGCTGGGAAGGGTTTTGAGCACCAAGAAGGTCTAAAATGGGCTGGTTTGAGGATCTGTAGTGGGGCCTCAGGCTAGGACACATGGTTTTTGAGGACCTAAACTGGCTGATGTCTAAAGCTGAGATATTTTTTTATACACAGAGCTGTGAGAATATCCATGGCGCCTCTAGGTGCTAAAATAATGATGACAGTTGACATTTCTGGGTGACAGTTGGTGGGGTGACCCTCTGACTTTTGCTCCCAGCCTCTTTGGCATGGATAGAGATGTTCAAAAGTGAGCTGTCTGCAGGAGGTAACTTTTAATTACTTTAATGTAGCTCCACATTTCTGGCTTTTTTTTTGGCTTTGGTGAGTGGATTTCTTCTCTGCAGAGGGGATGAAGCAAACCCAGTAAATAATGTTCTGTGGCGGCGGGAGCTGGATGGCTGCAACTGGAAAGGTCTCTGTGCATCTGGAGGGAATGGAAGAGATTGATTTATGATTTTAACAAGCATGGCTGGGTAGGGAATCATGCCTATATGGTTTTAAAGTCATGAAGAGATATTAATCAAAATTAAGGCTGCTCTAAGAAAGAATCCGAGCCAGTGGTCCGGTTCCTGGCTAATTGATTACACAACTAAGGCACAGTTGTCCCCACAGAGACAGTCAAAGGACAGCTTGGGTGTGTGGGGGTCTCAGAGTTGAATGCCAGATGGGGAAGCAGAGGGTTGGAACAAAGGGTGTAATGAGGAGTAATAGGAATTGGTTAGAGGGACTGTGCACTTGTCCCCATTGATTAGGCCGTGCCTGCAGGGAGAGAATGATTAATAGAAACACAGAAATGAGAAGCAGCAGTGACATTTCTGGAGTTGCAGCCTTAAATGACATGCTGCCAAAGGTTGGAGTCACCTATGCAGGTAAAGAACATCAGAAAATGGTGTTCTGGGAGGCAAAAGTCCATCTGTGTGACACTGGGGCCAGCCCAGCCAGGGCCAAGTCTGTTAAAGGCTGTGTTGGCAGCCAGCATGACCCAACAGGCTGCTTCCATGTCTTACTCCTGCATTCATTGGGCTTGGGGGTGTCAGTTGATGAAAAACTCAACATGGGCTGGCAATGGTCACCTGCAGCCCAGAAGGCATCCATGTCCTGGGCTACACTAAAAGAAGTGTGGCCAGCAGGACAAGGGAGGTGATTCTGCCCCTCTGCTCTGGTGAGACCCCACCTGGAGTCCTATGTCCAGTTCAGGGGCCCCCAATACAAGAAGGACATACAAATATTGCAGTGGGTCCAGAGGAGGGGACAAAGATGATCAGAGGGTTGGAGCACCTCTCCTGTGGGGACAGGCTGAGAGAGCTGTGGCTGTTCAGCCTGGAGAAAAGAAGGCTCAAGGGAGACCTTGTAGCAGCCTTCCAGTATGTGAAAGGGGATACAAGAAAGTTATGGAGGGACTTTTTACAAGGGTTTGTAAGGATAGGACAAGGAGACATGGATTGAACCTTGAGGAGGGCAGATTTAGACTGGATGTTAGAAAGAAATTCTTTACAGTGAAGGTGGTGAGACACTGGAACAGGTTGCCCAGGGAGGTTATGGATGCCCTCTCTCTGGACTTGTCCAAGGTCAGGTTGGATGAGGCCTTGAGCAACTCAGTCTAGTGGGAGGTGTCCCTGCCTAGGGCATGGGGGTTGGAACTAGATGATCTTCAAGGTCCCTTCCAACCCAACCCATTCTGTGATTCTACAGTTAATTGTCATCCTGAAGGAAAACCCCTCAACATGGCTATGCTGGATGGAGTTGATGAAGCTGATGCTCCCCATGGAGGTTTCCAAATTCCAAATTTGCACATCTGCACAAGGTGGTTGTATTGTAGGGTGAAAATAAGGCTCAAAACCTTTCCTTTCAGGGGGAAATTGCACCTGCAGTTCTCCACCTTGCCTCCAGCTGAGATCCATGTCATGCTTTGCCCAGTGTGGTTTGACATTGCATTGCCTTTTGTCTTCAGAAGGCATCCCTGGATGTTTGCCAGTGGTCTGGGAGGTGCATGCACAAAACAGTGCTGCCAAATTAATCTCCTCCCATGGCCTGACCTGTTGTGATGGTGCAAACATTCTGGGATATCTTATTGTAAATCTGCACATCTTTTGGGCCCGCTAAGAGGAGATGGGTATGGAAAAGTTGAGCTCCTTGTGAGGTTTCCCAGTGAAACCTCCACATTTCTCTAGGCACACTCAGGCATTAACAGTTTCTGTTGCCTCAGGCTTGGCAAAGTCATGCTGGTGATCTCTCAGGATTAGCTGCAGAGATGTGGGGATTTAAGAAGTTTCCAAAAGGTATATATAGGCTCGAGTTCTCACCCAGACCAAGTTAAAACCCTGGCAGTAAAATTTATTTGCACTTCATATTTCATATGATGGCTCCTCAGGACTTCTAAGCTCATGCATATAATGAATTTTGCAATTAAATTAAATCTTAGCTGCATTAAAGTCATGTTTCCTACTGGGAATGTGGCCAGCCACTCATGTCCTTCCTCAAGGGCCCCCAAATCCAGTGCCTACAGCCAGATCTAAGGACTTTGGCAGCCTTTCTTTGGGGCAATGTGCTGGCATCTGTGGCAGGGCTCTTACCCAAATTTAACCCTGTGTCTTGAATAAAGGTGTCTCAGATGTAGGCTCTGAGGGTGAGATGCTCCTGTTGTGCAAGTACACTTGTCCTAGACTCTGGTCCCAGTGGGTTTTTGCAAGTGATATCAGATGAATGCTGGAAATTCCTTTAAATCTGTGGGATAAGTGGAAAGAAGGACAACTGAAAATGCTGGTGTTTATCTCTTTTTGGCAATGTCATATGTGCAAGGTGATATGAGTGTTCCCTGGGGTAGGTCATCACTGCTTTTGTGCATGCAAGCTAAGAAATCATGAATCACAGAGCCACAGAACTGTTGAGTCTAACTGCTCTCCTAGAGCTCACAATGCCACCACTACTCCTAAGCTACTACCATTAAATGACATCCCACAGCACCATGTCCACACATCTTTGAAATACCTCTAGGAGTGGTGACTCCACCACCAACCTGGGCAGGCTGTTCCAATGCCTTAAAACCCTTCCAGTGAAGAAATTTTTCCTGATACTCAGCCTGCCTCCCCTGGCACAACGTGAGGGCATTCTTGTCACTTGTTGCATGTTAGAAGAGACCAATCCCCACCTGGCTCCAGACTCCTCTGAGGTAGTTGTAGAGGGTGATGATGAGGTCTCTCATCTTCTGAAGACTAAGCAACCCCATTTCCCTCAGCTGTTCCTCCTAAGAATGGAGTTCAAGGCCCTTCACCAGCTTCCTTGCTCTTTGTACACATAAATACAAGTCAAAACCTGGGTGCTTGAAGGCCAGCTTGATGAAACTTGGCTGCTTTGCAACTGCTGACCTCCTCCAGCTTCTCTGGTTGTTGGCAGTGAGCTTACTCCTCATGCAGCACAAGGTGCAGTCATCTGTGCCTGATCCCTCACAGTTGTAAATGGGACAATACCTGTTGGTGATTTACAGAATCACACAGAATCACAGAATGCAAATGGTTGGAAGGGACCCTCTAAGGTCCAACTCCCCCATACAATGAGCAGGGACATCTCCAACTAAATCAGGTTGCCCAGGGCCATGTCACATTTGATGTTGAATGTCTCCAGGAATGGGGCCTCTAACACATCTGTGGGCAACTTGTTCCAGTATTTCACCATCCTCATTGTAAAGAACTTCCTCTTGATGTCCAATCTAAATCTACCCTGGTCTGGTTTCAAAGCATTGCCCTTCTTCCTGAGCCTACTGCATTTAGAGACACAGTTCTGTTTGGTGGGTCTGGTGATTGTGTCTCTCAAAAGCTGTGAAATGATCTACTCCTTTCCCTCTTCCTTTTCTGTCTTGGTTTGAGCTGGAACAGCTCTGGACTGAGGACAGAAATGAGTACTGGAGACAGAATGGAGTACTTGGAGTCCTGTGTGCAGTTTTGGAGCCCTCAGCTCAAGAAGGACATGGAACTGTTTGAGCCAGTCCAGAGA